>JAQFVV010000014.1:12175427-12436288 GCA_028023455.1 Epiperipatus broadwayi
CGATGAGTTGAGAAAAGTCTGGTTTTGACCCTTTCTCTTTTTAGTGTGCACTATTTTTACTCCTTTTTCCCTTGCTTGATATCATTAATAAATTCCTAACATTCGAATATAAACTGTATTTCCATTTGGATAATGCATCTTTACAATGACGATTAGGATCCAGCTTTTACTTACATTCATTCACATTCCTTAGTAATTAGCTGCAAATATTTTATCCATTTGTTTGCTTCTAAAATTAGTTTAATGTTTGATTTTTAACCAATACAGTTTTCTCTGACACTTAAATCCATTAGTATTATCTGGCATTGTAATTAATAACTTGGTTTATCTTTCAACAATCTTTTGTAGGATGCTTTTAACCTATGGTCTTTGTCTGTTTAAGTTTAATTTAACTGCCAACCATCTTTCTTGGTTGCTATTAAACTTAAACTAAAATTTATCTAAAATAAAATTTCTTTACTTTTTTACCAAATCTATTTTCCATTTCTTTTTAAACTTATTAGCAATCTTTTTTATTGCTCTGAGAATTACTATTCTCATATTTTATTCATATTATCATTAGTGTCCACTAATTACAATAATTTTGATATTTAATATTCCATGCATTTTTGCATTATTACTTGTGCCTAAGATTTTCATATGCTATTAATTTTCTAATTATTTTTTTTATAGTTATTTGACTTAAAATTGCATTTGTTGGTTCAGATATTGATTATTGTGATTAAAAATTTCTTGTGACTTTAGTTAGTTATAGTGATGTGTGTATCTTATTTCTGGTATAGTATTGCTTGGCCTCACAAAGTAAGGCTCTATTATATTTATTATTGTGCTTGATGGAGTGGATAAGTTCCCATCCTTATTATGCTGTTCCATGAGGTAATAGTGCTTATTTCCAGTTATTATGATAACATATTTATTAGGGACCTATTATTGGTGTGTTTTTCCATGTTCTCCTGATGCACTGTGACAAAGTCCAGGCATACTCTTTTCTGCCTTAAAAGTAGGTATTTTGTTTTGCTATGTTGTTCAGCTCTGCAGACCATATTGTTGGCCCTTCACTCATGATGTGTTTGAAGCTATTTTTCCACCATGGTAGGTGAGATTGTTTTGGGTTTTTAATATGTAATGACAAGATAACTTAGTTTGAAGGACTGTTTCTTCAGGTTGCACTTAGTTATTTTAGTGCTTAAAGGTATAACAATGTCTGCATTGTGCTGTTATATTATTATCATTCACAAATTAACCAGCAACAATAATTTCAAATATGTAAATTGTAAGCATATGGCCAGTAAGTGCAATCCACACATGCTATATAATCAATGTATTCAACCAGAGTTTTCGCCGATGGATGTCTTTTAAATTTTAGTGTAATTTATATTATGGTGGACAGTAACTTCTTACATATATGTGTGCAAATGATTTCTGATGAGTGGCCCACACATTTTACTTATTTAGTCATTTATGGAGTTTATAATTCTAAACAACAGGAGTATAATTATTTATAATTTGAGATTTATTCTGGATATGCCAGCAATGGCTTAAATGTGCTTGACTTATTATATCAAGTACTTGCAGATTAGTTTATTAATCACAGTTATTAATTTTATAATGTTATTGTAAAATAAATGAAGTGAAATTATATTTTATTGAACTAATACTAATTCAATATGAAGCATATAAATTTAGGATGCTCAAAAGTATTTTTAGGGATTATTTATTTGAATGGAGTTATATAAAAAATTAGCCAGTGTTCACTTTCTATTTTTAATAAATTATTAAATAGGGTGATTTATATATATTCAATTATTTTCCAAAGAAACCTTGATAGTTTATTTGTAAGAACAAAGGAGTTATTCAAATACTATTAGTCAAAAGACCTAATTGGAACAGCGCTATCTTGGCAATATTTCCTAACTTATGTAAATATTTTTTTGTTGTTGTTTTATATTATCATAATTGTTAATAAACCGATTTATTGTTTATTTAAAATAAATTTTGTTTCTGTTTTTTTTTTTTTTTTTTCATATGCTCGTCTGGGATTCACAACATTTATTATTTATATTGAATTAAACATATACAAAATATTTTCATACTCTTAAAAATACACTAAAGCCATGCATATAATTGTGATTCCTGGATTAAATCACATTAACAGATAATCATGTATTTACAGATGCTATGATATCTTATTTTAAGAATTATTTAAAACTATGTTATCTTCTAAGATAGAAGATTATATAAGATAAAATGAAGACTGCAGAAGATTATTCATATTTCAGACTGCACACTATCTTGTTACATTTAGTTAAGGTCTATTTGTATTTAATTTCATATGAAGGTTGTCTGTGAGTAGGTGGAAGGACATAAAAAGCACCCTAGACTTTCTTCCATCTTGAGTGATGTCCTGGGTAATAGGCTATAATTAGTTTAAATTTTGATTATATAATTAAATATTTGAATAAATATCCTTTCTGCGACTTAATAAAATATGGTTATCTTATAGTAGGAAGCAGTCATTACAAGTGTAGTGCTTGCCTTCCATAATCAGCCAGGATATCACTCATTCGTTTATCTATTCAGTCACTTATTCCACAATGTCATATCTTAGCATATTTCACAAGAGTTACAGTACGACCCCTGAGATCGTTTACTCTTGTTAGTCTTTAGTGAAGTATCTCATTCCGTTTGTGTATAACATAGTATTAAACATTGTCATTGTGAAATAAGTATTTATTATTTGTACCATAAGAAAAGTACATCTTAAAATAGATTACTTTAATTAAATTGCGATAGGTTGTGTTATTTAGAAATAATGACAAGGATAATATTTATGTTGAAATAAGAGATAAGTAAATCTATTAGTGAAACATTCCTTAAATAAAAATTTGTTTTATTCAGGGAATATGATCTGATGGTAGGCTGATTCTAATACCTATTTAGTAAGAGTGAAAATGTACTCTATATCATTTCTTTTAAATTATTTATCATGTTATAGTAATGATTTGCATTATAATTAGATTTTGCTTCTATCTGATTGTATATCTCTGTAGTGTCATTCATCCTTAAAATTTATTGTAACCCCACTGTGTCTAGCTGAAGAGTCTCTGATTTTTGATTACTTTCTCTCTTTAAATTTCCTCTCTTTCTTCTCCATTCTCTCGCTTTCTCACTATCTCATTTTACATCCTCTCATTCTCCTCTTTTCTCTACCCTATTCTTATTTCTCTCTCTTCTTTCCTCCCCTCCTCCACAATTTTTTCTCCCTCTATCTTCCTCTTTTCTTTTCTCTCATTCACATCTTCTTTTCTCTCTACCTCTCTTCATCTTTCTTTCAATCTCTCTCTTCTTTTCTCTTTATTTTAAAAGGTTACAATATATAACTTTGTATAGTTTTAAGAAATGAATAATTTTTAAATAGCTCTAATATATAAATACTTTTTGCTTTGGACAAATGTGCAATGGTATTTTAAATATTCGTATGTGTGTGTAGATATTTACACATACAAATTCTATAATTGTTATTAATATACAAATTTTATAAATGTTATTATCATATAAATTCTAGGTCCAGGGCCCTATCTCCTCTCACTCCAGAGAAAACTGTTTTTCTCCAGATTCCCATATATAATCTTTTAAATAAGAAGAGTAATGTCTCATACATCAATGTCTATTTTTTTATTCTTTATGAAGCATATTGATGCTTTACAGCTAACTCTATTCCCTAGTCATCTATATTCTATGCTATACTCTTCAGTGTTTTGACAATCTGCATCATTTCTATCTGATCCATTTATTAGGTGACATACTATTTGTATTTCATTATCTCAAGCTAGACTGAATGTAGTTGATATGACTTCAGAACCTCCTGACAATATTCGGATATCCAATATTTGGTATGAAATTATTTTAATACTTTTTCTTCTACCCATAACTTCCAAATGTTTTTCTTTCTTCCTATATTCTTGTATTTCTACTTCTGGCATTAGTATGTTTAGTTTATTCTGAAGTATTCTGCCTAGTATCTCTAGTGATAATTTTTCTGTTGCTATGGATGGTTTGAAGCATTCTGAAATTTATGGCTTCTTATATTTTATCGCAATTAGCTCTGTTTAGAAATTGCTTTAATTGTGGAACAGCTTTCTCAATAAACTTATTTGATTTAAGGTAATGTGAGATGTATGGATTTTGTTTTAGCATTCTCTTGACCAAAAATGCTTCAAATTCTGCTTATATAAACTCTGTACTATTGTTTGACACCAGGATTTTCTAATGATCCATGACATATGAAAATTTTTTATAATTTGATTTTGACTGAGTCCATACTCTGATCAATTTAAACCAGCAACAAATAGTATCACAAAGGTATAGTCTCTGAATGGACTTCTATAAACTATGTGTACAAGAATCCATAGTTTGTCAGTTTTTGTCATGAACAATATTTTTTAAACAGGGTATTTGATGTGCATGGCCAAGATCTGCATTTCTTGAATTTTTCCACACTGATATTAGCTATGCAAGGAAGTCTTTGGTGAAGTATTTTTAAAATTTTATTTTACACCCTTGTGGAGAAAACCAAGACTTTATCTCTTACTATTATACCTTTGTTGGTTGATAATTGATTTTGTAGGTCCCACAAGGATTTGTGGAGATGGTTTTCAGAGTAGTTACTAAACTATCTATACTTTAACCATGAAATGAGCATTGGATAGTCTGCATTGGCTCTATTCCAGAACACCATGATTTTACTGTTATTGAATTCCAGTTCCCAGTTGTCTTCATAATTTATTTGCTGTCTAGCTATCTTTTTTTAGCTGTTTCAAATACATCATTATTGTGTAGTTATACACTGATACAAAATTGCATGACTATTTGCTTTCAGTACAAAAGGTACCTTTCAGGACTTACAATAAATGAGCTTTATGCCTTCCTGAAGCTTCATGTTGACAGGTATTGTATTTAACTCATCTTGCATTAATGCAAATAATTTTGAAAATTTAGTATTTTCTTCCAACATTGATTTATTCATTCCATATAACTTTATGCCTAAGACAGCAAACCATTATCTTCCTAATACAGGATTTAAATTACATATATAAATATAATTTTTCTCAACAGTTAACTGCACCTATTAATGAATTTTTCAATTGAGTCATTAGCTTTAAGTTTTACAATCAACCAGATACTTTTTTTATTTAATCTAATTCAAAACCTCCGAGACATTAGAAATATTCCAGTTTTTATGTCTACTATTTCTGCAGCTTTGTTACAAATTTACTCTACCAGTATTGTCCAAGTTAATTGACTTTATAATATTACATCCAGCAAGTTTTATGACCTTATTTTTTAAAATTTTATGGGCATTCTTAAATGGAATTTTTTAGTTCCTTTTATATTGTATCAATAGGGTGTCCTAGTTTCATTTCTATATAATAAATTAACTAAGTAACAATTTTTCATAGAGCCAATTTAGTTGCAGTAGTTATTTTCCTGAGATGAAAAACTTTTATTTTTTAATTTGTTAAAAGCTGGAGTGCCACATTGGAGTCTAAGTTGTAACTCAACATTTAAGTTCACCTTTCTTCTTATAAAAGTAGCACGATATTTAAACTCATTTACATTTTCAAATTTATAACCATTCAAGCTAAAAGTTGCCAAGAATTTTTCTTCCATGACTTACTAAAAAAAATTTTCAGTTTTTAGAATATTAAATAATAAACCAAAGTCTGTATATATTGCATTCAAAATATTAAGTACATTTTGTAATTTGTCTTTTGAACTAGCAAAAACAGCACAATCATCAGCATACTGCATATCCAGAATCCAAAAAGTTATTGTTTTTGCTTTTAATCAATTCAAATTAGATATTTTACAATCAAATCTATAATGTATTTTGATCCCTATTTGAATAAATTATATATAAACAATCAAACCAATAATGTATTTTGATCCCTATTTGAATAAATTATATATAAACAATCTCAAAGATCCTATCATAAAAATTGAAAACAATGTTGGAGCAAATACACATTGTTTTGTTAATACTAGTTTTGATTTTAAATATAAGATATGTATTATAAATCTTTTTTTTTTTTTTAAATAAAAACACATAGAATGTCAAACTTTACTTGATATAAAACCTTTAAACCAGATTGAAGGTCTGTACTAGTGACTAAGAACTGTCAAAATTTAAGATTGATATAGCTACTCTTTGAAACTTACGACTAGAGAAAGGACGTTTAATAGAACAAATGTGCATCATATAAAGACTCTGGTTTATCATTATCAATCAGTGATGGAAGAAAAACTTGAGAATATAAACAGTATACAACACAGATTCCAATATGCTGTTGTGGATATTAACAAGTTAAAAGATAAATTACGGAAAATAATTATTGTAACTATGTTAGGTGTATATAGAGCTATTAATTTACCTAATTTATTTGCATGGGATATAAAACTTGAACTCTCTATCGGCATAATATAAATGCATTAGAAAAATTTCATGTAAGAATGCTCTGTAAAATTTTAAAAATACAAAGACAAGCTCATAAAATGAATCAACATTTCTTCTTTCATTAGCTGGGTGTGATATATATAGTCCACAATTGCAATAATTACATTAAAATGAATAACCAATGCAGGCTTCCTAAACGGTGTTTCCTGATAAATCTGAGTATGGTTTTCATGAAAGAAATAGATCCAATTTGCATTTGAAAGAATTATCTCAAGAACATTCTAAAGAAATGCAATAACAATTTTTTACATGAGGAACATGTCAGAGAACAGAATATATTGGAGAATTAGAATTAGACATGCTGTTAAAATATTTCAGAAGGAAAATTTTTGTGCTAAAGAAATTAAAAGACGTCATAAAATTTCAAGTAAACAGAAAATGGATCATCATGTTTTATATGTTGATACATTTGTGACTCACAGATTGGTTTATATAGTTATCACAATACTCATTTTTAGAAGTTTTTTTTTTTTTTGAAGAGATGGGGGCGGAGTTGAAAGGACGTACTAGTTTACGAATGGCTGTTTATTATTGTTTTTATTATTAATTGAGCCACAGTAATATTGGTTACTGCGATACCTATTTAGTAATAACAAATCACGAGAAAACTAATAAATGCAACTCACTCTTTTGAAAATAAATTATATATACGAATGTGTAATATATGTCTGTTTTAAATAACTAATTGTCCACTTTAACGTAGAATCTTAACAACTTTCAAACAATACTTTTAAAATTCTTTTCATTAAAAAAATTGTACAGAAAAAGAAACATTAGACGTAACATACTAGACAAAAGCGTAGTATGTTTTACTGTCGCGGCTTTTCTCTTTTTTGCACTCATTTAAGAATTATAAACAAAAATTTTAACATTGAAAGATGATTTTATACTTAAAGTAGTACTTTATATGCATTATTACACAAATCTAACCTGAAAAAAATATATCGGCGAATATTAATTCCAAAGTTCATAGAATATATAACTCCACATATTAAAATTAATTTCTAGCAATCATTTTCTACATAATATATTGCGCTTTATTTAATATGCAGATATTAATAAAAATTATTAATTGATAAGCTTTTCAAAATAAGAACTAAGTAATTAATGTTACCTAGTTCTTTATTACAATAACAAAATAAGTTAAAAAAAAAAAAAAGTAATCAACTTCTAGAAAGTAGAACAAATTACGAAGGAAACTCATCTCGAAGACATAACTTACTCTAGCAAATGAAATATATTTAAGCATTTATTAATTTTATAAGATTTCATTTAATAAAAAAAAAAACTATATCAATACCTTTCACAAAAAAATTACTGATTTGTTCTATGAAATGATTTTCATGATCGAGATAAAAAAATCCTAAGTTAGGACTGGATGTTTATTTACAAATAACTGCCGCCTGGTGACAGTTTTACCGATTGTACAAATGTTATGTGAAGGAATCTTTAAACGTCTAACTTTCTTAAATATTTAAATGACAAAAAAAAAAAAAGGAATGCATGAGGGAAAACACATTAAAAGGTAAAAAGTGCACAATAAAAATCGATGAAAATCATAAATGAATCGCACTAATGATATAATCACAATTCATATTTTATCATCGATTGGCACTTTTTACCAATTTATTCTATCATTTCAATTTTAGAACGGATTCATAAATTTTAATGTAACTCTCTATATTACGTAAGGTGAAGGAAAATCCGAATTAATATTATAAATGTTTTATTATACAAAGACGACATGCATGAACGTTAGGAAACCTCACATAACAATTATGGAGTTCGTCTACAGCACACATATATCCGGATGAGAACAAAGAGTTTCTTTTTAAACAGAACATTATTTTATAAGCTTCTAAGAAGGCTTGTATTCGCAGATGAGAGGACAAGAGATAAGCCATTTCTCTCTAAAAACAAAAAGAACGAACCACCAAGAAAAATACGTTAATTCACCGGTTGTTTATTTATAAGATAGTCATTTCCTATTCACTGAACCAAATGATACTTTTTTTAAGAGTGAACAGAAATAACTCACAATATTCCTTTCCTCTAGATAAATACATCACTTTATCATCTTATTCTCTAATAGATGCTTAGTAGTTTTCTATTATTTTGATGTTTCTTTTAGTAGTGGTTACGATGTCCTGTTTCCTGGCTATTAACTCTAATTTTAACGACGGCAAAGCTTCAGTATGGATTGACTCTTGATAGCCGCCCTTGCTGGGTATTTTTGACCAGCTGAAGTCAAAACAAAGTTGGTTCTAATGGCATTTATGTTGACCTTCAGCGATTTTTACTATGATGTTGAATATTTCTGGGCACAATTATAGCCAGGATTCAATATTTGTCTGTGTGTAAACCACACAAAACTTTTGAGCCAATTTTTTCGAATGGCTTTTTCCATTGCAGATAGGTTTACATTTGAGACTAGATAACTTGATTCTCAAACTACTATTTATCAACATTTCAGCTGGAATTCTACCATGAACAGTGGATGGAGTTGTGTGAATTCTACCATGAACAGTGGATGGAGTTGTGTGCTAAATCAGTAATATTCTACCTATATCCACATTCTAATCATTTGCTGTTTCCTTCTGGAGGGGGTTTAACCTCTTCTACCAAATGTTCATTATGCTCTGGGTGGAATATCTGTATCAATACAAGATAGATTTAATTATTTGCAAAGAAGTCTTTGAATTGACTAGACATAATGGCTGTTCCATTATTGGCAACAATGGTTAAAGGACCATGAATTGCGAATATTTTCCTCAGAGTCAATTATAATTGAGGTAAAGTTTTTCATGTGTCAAAGCATCGACCAGGAAGTGAACCTGCGACAACTGCTTGTAAGGCAGCTGTACTGACCACTCGACCACCAACACTTGACAATTGAGGTAAAGTTGGGTACAAATTATTACTTTTAGTCTTTTAGAATAGGTGTCAACGAGAACTTTTTGCCCTTTCATGGTCTAAACAAAATTTCTTCCCAGAGCCTAGCTGCATGTGGCCAAAGGTTATTCCTCATTTTAGCTGACACAATTTGCCACCAGGCAAAAGATCTAGCCAGCATTTTGTTTTCATTCTTGCAGGGTGATAATGCAAAGATCTTTGGGTGATATAATTCAATTATCCATAACACATTCATTTTCAATGGTTATATTATTACTCCCAAAAGTCTATGTACATATTGTGGTTTATTAACTGACCACTTTATGCATATCCATTTACTCATAAGCTGATACCCTTAATAATTTTGTATCCAGTGACCAATCAATTTATTATTTACTTACTATTTTCTAAATTGATTATATTAATGTTTTGCATTTGTGATCTTATGCATTTATCTGGTAGTCTACTGTGTTTAACATGTGAATTTCCCTTTTACATAACAAAATTTAGAGTTTTATGTGCTAAGTAAAACCTTCTTAGCATGCAAGATGAGACATGTTGGTGTAGTCCTCTTTCAGCACCAGATATGCCTAAAAAAAGACTGATGGAAATTTTTTTAACACTTATTATCAATGCTAGGGCCTCTTACTGACAATGTGAGAGTAATTTTTTCTAGCCTTGGTCGATGTATGAGAAATGGAGGTATTAAGTGTAATACTTCAACTTCTGTTTCAGTGGACTAAGACTGCTCCAATGCTGACTGGTGAAGCATCATGATTAATTCCATATTTGGATTATATTGGTAATTCACTTGCATTAGCTATTATATTCTTTAGCTTATCAAAAGCATAAATTTGTTGACTCCCCACATTCATTTTACTGTTTTATCTAGCAGTCAATATAATGGTTTAGCAGTATCTGTTTTGTGCAGAATGCTCCCTTCATAATTGATTCCCTCAAAGGAATGACTGAAGTTTCATCCTGCTGGTCGGAATTAATGCATTCAAAAGTCTTTATTCTTGTCTTTAGTAAGAAAATTCCTTGCATTTTAACTTTGAATCCAAGGAATTATATTTCTTAGACATAAAACATAAATGTATTAGTTTATTTTTAATTCCTACTTCCATGAATTTATTTAAAAACCTTCTAGTGGTCTCCAAGAGTTTCTACTAGCCGGTAATCATCAGAATGTGGAATGATACCAGAAATTCCAGCTGATAATCAAACAACTATTCACTGGAGCCACTGAAATACCAAGTGGCAGTCGATTACTTTATAAAGTCTCATGATTTATAATTGTTACTGCTCTGCAGGCTTCATTGTTTACTGTTAATAAAAATTATGTTTAACTGATTGGAGTTATCAAAAAATAAGGCCTTATTTAATGTACAGTGATAATCTGTGCAGATTAGTAGTTTCATTACTTTTAATATATGGTTCTATTGAAAGAGCCCAATCAGAATGAAATATCAGTCTGAACACTCCCTAGATTGCAGCCTATCCAACTCCTCAGAAACGAATTCTTAAACCAAAAGTATTGGCTGCCAGCAACAGCCAATCAGTTTAGTGTTTATTTATAAATAACTAAATTGATGTTTCTTGATAATAATCCAAACCGGATTCAAAAATCTTAGCATATTGTCTTTCAAAATCTAATATCTCACATCTGATTTGGCTAATCTTGATCAGAAATAGCTCATTGGTTTAAACCAGTTGGTAATTGTAAATAATGATTTTTTTTCTAGACATTGACCTGAGCTTCACCTAGGAGTGTAATATGCTTGCCCTGATAATCAAATATTAATTTTGATGCAGGCTTCAGATCAACTTTTTGATTTATAATTATTCTTGCCCAGCATTTACTTGAAATGGAAATGGCTAAACCCAGAATTAATTCCATTGCCACAAAAATACCATTAAGGGTACATTTAGATTTAATTTTTTTGCGAATGACGATTTTTGTTTACTAGATGAACCATTATAAGTATTGTCTCTTTTTTGTAAGACTGCAACATGTCAGCTAGCATTAATAGTCAGTGACTTTCTAAATAATTTTGTTCATTCATAGTTGCTTGGTATTTGTTTACTTGAAGTAGTTAATGTTCCAACCCTTGGCCTTTGATCCTGTTGACATATTTTTATTTTTGCATTGGTACTGATTAAGCATTTTTTTGCTTAAAATCACCAGGAACACTACACTATCAAATGCTGTATTGGGTCCATGAAGGAATCTGATTACTAATTCACGATCTTTCATACTTCTATATATAAACCCATCTCTCAATGCATCCTCGAATGTTCCAAAATTGTAGGTAAACACCATCTTTCACAATCCAGAAGCGTAGTTAACTATCTTTTCATCAGCTTACTGATTGCAGTTTGAATGTTTTCACATTATTACCAGGAGTGTCAGCATAAGATATATAATAATTTTATCAAACATTAGAAGAGTGTAGCAATGCAGCCTGTGACACGAGAACCTGGCAAGCAGTTTACTCACAGACTCTCATGAGCACCCCAATCTTAGTTCTGCTTTAATTTCATTAATATCCATATAAAAATTCTGGCCAAATTGGATCAAATTATACCATTCAAGCTATTAAAAAAAAAAATTTTTTAAAGACAATTTTGATGAGTATTAGCTATTTCACTTCACTATCATTCAACCACTTATAATATGCAGTATATCTGAACAGATCCCATTCTCATTGCCAGTTAATTGGTGTTTCATGAAGGCACACTAGAATTGTTTTACTAAATAATTATAACATGTGTAAAGGAAAGATAACTTCATTTAACAATTATGGAGTTCGTTAACAACACATACACAGGTCCAGAAAATAACAAAAAAGTAATCATTATTTTCTAAACTGCACATGGATCATTAAGCTTCTATACAGCAATATCTGATGGCAAAAGGCTAAGAAACCAGTTTTCTCTTTAAAAAACACAAGAATCGATAGAAAAAAATATTTCACTTCTCATTTCCATTCCTTTTTCTATTTCTATATATTATACAATGATAGTTATTTCCTGCTCACTGAATTCACATGAATTTTTTTATTAAGAATGAACAGAAATAGCTCACAACACTTTACAATATTTAATAGTGAGATATTATTTTATATAGCGCTATGTTTTAATACTGTAATAGTGATATTAGTGATTAAGCCAATGCACATGCACGTTAAAGCTAAATTATAAATGAATATTCTCACTTTTTCCAGACACGAGATATGTAATTTAAAGTGATTGCTTAACACTTTCATGCTCTCATTTCTATACGCTTAAGATTTGCCCATACATAAATGTTTGGGTCGAAAGAATGGGTGGATTCATTCCATTCTTTCTAAAATACTATATCTCTTGTCTGGAAAAAGTGAGAGTATTCATTTATAATTTATCTTTAAAGCGCATGTGCATTGGCTTAATCGCTAATATCTCTATTACAATATTTAATAGTATAAAAAAACTAAAAATCTTTCAAAAATATATTTCAAATTCTTTTTAGATATACCCGTTGCTTTGCAACAAATTGTTCTCAAATACTCACAAATCATACTAACTACTCTCACATTTTATTATACTTTTTGCTATTAATGTAATTGATTTCCATTTTATCTTTATGACAGAAATATTATTACTGATATCTGGTATTACAGATTTAGTGACCAAATTCCATATTATATATATATATTTTATAGCTTGAAAAAACTATATTTAATCTTCCAATGTACTTATAATGTAAAGTACAGACTACTCGAGACCTCTATACTCCAAAATTAATTGTGTTTACAAATATTCTCCTTAGTTAATTATCGAAGTTTTTTCAAATTAATCTTTGTCATATCTTACCTTGATGCTAAACTGACATATCAAATCAAATGATTTCATTTCATCACAGGAAATAAAGCCCTGCACAGTTTAATGCAGAAGGATGACATATGCTAAAGTTAAAGGTCTATGGATCTCAGCTCGACTCTTATTTCCGATACTCTAATAACATATAAGCTTTCAAGCAGCAAACCATTTGATCATTATCACTACTACGACATAAATTGTGGTTTAGAGCAATGACTGTGGAGCCACAGATCACATCTAGTTGCCATTTCTGGTGCTTGAATTTCCGATAAATAAAGCTATTTGATTATTTATTTATTACAGGAAACCAACACTTCACCATGATTTTCTTATTTCTGCATCTAATGTAGATAAAGCAATATTATCTCCTCCCATGATCTTTGATCTGCTGAAAATCAGTTTTTTCTTACTATCTTAAGATTTCTTAACAAACTAATCTTGCAGATATCTGCTTGCTTTTCTCTCATCAAAAATGTATTTAAAAAGGATAATGGTAAAAATTGATCAAATTAAAATGAACTATAAATAAATTTCTTATTAATGATGGAAGATATCATTATCAAAGGGAATTAATTAAGAAAAATTAATAAGGGAAATTAAAAATGTTTAGAAGGTTACATATATATGAATAAAAATATGGTTAACAAAAATAGAGTTTGATTGTATAAAGAAAACAATATTTGGGTAAAAAAAAAAAAGAATATGTAAAGTTAATAGACAGAAAATTTACATAAGAAATGGAACTTGAATGTGTAAAGAATATATTTCAGATACATAATTAGAAGGATGGGAAAAGAAGAAAAAATAATGAGTTATGCAAAATGAATTAAAAAAAGAGTTCCAGAATCTGCAACTCCACCATTGCACTAAATCAAGCAAGATGATATATTATTTGGTGCCAAGACTGAAACTTTGGATATCTGGGGGAGGGGGGGGGGGCAAAAATGGAAAATGGATTTTGATTGTAGATCAAGTTTATGTGAAGATGATAGAAAGGCTATTGTTATATCTTTTTGCAGTATGAGATGTTGAAAGAGAATTATATGGATAACAGGAAAAACAAAGTTTAAAGGAAATTAAAAAGTTAACTAAAGGAAATCAAAAAGTTAACTTGTCTTCTCAATGCTTTTATTTTTTCTAATGTCATTGAACAATCACTTATAGACATTTTTTTGCCTAACAATTAAAGAATGATTTAATCTTCAAACTCTTGCTTACCTTTCTTCAAGCCATTTCTGAGTATTGGTGAAAGTTTACTTCAATTCAGATCAATTGGCGTTGCATTAACTTTTTTGTTAAAAGAAATCATTGAATAAATATCTCTCTCACCTTTGAACACATTTTAATTGTATTTTGTTTTCAATTCCAATCTTCTCGAGTTTAACAGTCCGATCTAAATTCTATCTGTATTTTTACAATCAAAGAAGTCTCGTCTAATTACTCCATTCATAACATTTAAAGGATATTCAAAGCATACTCACAATTTCTCATTTGAATATGATTATATCTCTCTATTGATAATAGTCTGCAGAATGAAATGATTTTCTAGAATTAGGATATTAATTGCCAAGATGTATCTACACTTATAATTGTTACAATCGCCTACATAACATTTATGCCAAAAATTAAAAATATAATTCGATTTTAAATTTACATATAATGGAAATGGTTTAAACTTATATTTTTAATAGCATAACAAGTAAAATGATTACAGATAGATGCATTCTCCCAAAGAACTAACCATAAGCAAAAATCTGCAGGCATTGATTACCTTGCTATCTAGGTTCTTTATTGCCCAAAGTGAAGAGATTGTGTGGAAGATGTATTTTACTAATGTATATTAAAATACTTGCTGTACTGCATTTTAATAGTTAGATAAAAACACGCTCAGCATACTTTGCTGACGTTTTCAACATTTATATTTTAAAGTATAAATAATTTTTCTTAATATATGTGTTGTATGTATTGTTTGTAGTGAAAAAGCAAATAAGTTAACAATTCAAAATCTATAAATTAAATTTTAATTTTCAGAATTTTACTTTTACAGAATATAGCTACAAAAGTATAATAATTTGTTTTTTAAAAAAAAAAAACGTGGGTGAGGTGAATTTCCAGATTTATTTATTAAAAATAGCGATGGAAATGTGAATATATCATACAATTTAAACCAACGTGATTTAAATAGAAAGTTATTCTTAATTTACATTAAAAACTCATATCTTCCTTACTCTTTAGTAAAGAAGTTTTTTTGGCCTGATGTTCATTCTCCTCACTATTTCTTGGCCGCTTTTTTGGTGTTGGCTAAAAAAAAAATAATAATCAAATATTAAAATGTATTCAAATGATTAGATACATAGAATAATGTTAAAAAACGTTTTATTTATTCTAGAAATAGACAGTTAACTAATTGTTATTTTTTGTTATCTATTAATTATCACTTTGTCTTTCTGAAATCTATATTCAGTTTCATCTTTATATAAAAAGGGATTAAATCTATATTTAGTTTCATCTTCTTTGTATAAGGAGTGTACAGATCAGATCAAATTAATTTATTCCTCTGACAGTACTGGAAAAGTTTCATTTTACTTCCTTTATTCATTTATACAATTGATTTATTTATTGGAATATCTAAAAATATGTTATCTGCTAAATAATGAGTATAATAAATGACCAGACATTATTTGTCAAGCAGTTAAAAATTATGCACAATATTTTTATCAATATTAAAAATCCGATGAAAATACATTTCTTTTAATTAATGAATTTTCTTCATAATAATTCTTCAAAAATAAATGTTTGACCTCATTTATTAATTTTGATACTTACTGCTGAACCAAGTGGTGGACTCATGCCTTGTGAGTCTGGATATAATAAATCACGAACTTGAATTTTTACATCGTCATCCTAAAATAAAATGACAATAAAATTAATATATAAAAAAAAATAAGAATAAAATATAAAAATATCTATAATTATTAAAATGAAGACAATTCTTTTAACAATAACATTTTGATGTGGATTTAATCATCAGAACTTTTTATTATACATTATAATAATAACTCAAGATATAGTTCTAGTACTTAAGATTCATCTTAAATCAATATCACCTTTTTGGATGTTCAATCAAGAATCTACAAATGAAGAATTATCTCATTCAAAATGGAATTGAAGTCCAAAAAACTGTCTTTTTCTAGATCCAACAATAAAGGTGACTGGATGGATCTTTCTACACAACTAGAACCTCATCAACATTCTGACCAAACTATGATCATTGTATTCATCTATTTCATAAATGGAATTTACAGCCAAAGTGGCTACAGTAGCAGGGTTGAAAAACTTAACAAAACTATTAATGAATCTATCTCGATTGAAATTTGCAATCTCTATATGTTCTTTTGTGATGTTGATATGGGGAGGGGGTAATTTCCAGAGTCAGCTGGTGAGATCCCTGTTTCAGAATGAAATACTATGTAGTAGCAAAGTGGTCACTATTTTTTTCTGTGGCTTAATATGTGTAACTAGCTATTCATGTCAAAACATATTTAAACATATGTACCAAAGTTGGTTAATTAGACCACACTCAATGATCACACATTTTTAATTTAAATATTAAAAATCACCAATGTATGGTGAAGAGGTAAGAATGGAGTTTTGATGAGATCCCTAATCAAGCCTTTGGAATTTTTTAAAACTGATAATAAATTTATCAGTGTGGTATTTTAATCATATGGCTGCTCTTTGCACTTTAAGAAGAAAAATCAGTAAATTTCATAAGTCTCATCAAAAATATATATATATATACTTGAGCACATATACATGCATGATACTTCATTTGAAAAGTAGTTCAATTTCCATTAAATGCCAAAATCCATATATGTCTAGCTCATACAGTTTTTATTTTGTAATTATTTTTTAGGTTTGTAAAATATTTTTTATGGAAAAAAAAAAATAAGGAAAATTTATGTAACATGAACATTCTAGAAGAATTTATACACTTTCAGAGTAAATAGACATTGACTATCTATATATTTATAAAATCCATGAGAATGTGTGAATGTTTATCCATAAAACTGTCATGTGCCAAATTGTGAATGTTTGTCCATAATGCTCTCAAATTCACAATTGAAAAAATAAAAAAAAATTAAATTTGTTTTTATAAATAAATAACTATACTTAACAAACAGTAATTTATATTACAAGCAGTTTATGCAAAGGAAGTAATTCCACCCTTTATATTTAATAAACCCTAATTTTTATTATGAAGCGTATTTTATGCGAAGGAAGTAATTTCACCATTAACAAACAGTAATTTTTATAGTTGTCTGTAATGCTATCAAATTCATATATCAAATATTAGAGGCATATTTAAAACTTTCAATTTCAATTTAGCTTTACAAAAACAATGGCCTTTCAAACCAGATATATTTCTCACATTTATTTATATAATATTAAAATATTTTGTTTAATTTACATTAAATCTTTTAAAAAAATTGTTAAAACAATCAATTAAAAAAAATGATGGCCTTTTAATAGGCCAGACATAGTCTGGTTTTATATATATTAATATACCTTATAATGGAATGATTCAATAAATTATTTCAAATTTTTCTCCCAAATTATTTACTTTATAAAAAATTAAATTAAAAGTTAATCAGTCTATCTATATATGTTTATGGTTATGAATACATACATATGCGTGTTTTGGTTATTAATATATATATATATTATTATTATTATTATTATTTATCAATGCTATTATCAAATAAACATTTGAAGAAAAAAAATTACATAATCTAACCATGAGTTTCCAAAAATGGGTCTTGACTTAAAAATAAAATCAGAACATTTTGCTATTATCACACACAAAAAAAAACAGGCAAGAAATATGATTGAGGAATAATTATAAATAATTTTCATTAAAATTTTATAGGCAAAAAAAAAAAAAAAATTATTAAACTTATCAACAAAATTCCTATTTTAAACCTAATGTCAAAATTAACAATTTATGAAAAAATTCAAAACTAATAATTTTAAAAATGCTTAAACTTGTTTTGTTTTTTTTGTAATTATTATATTTTCTTAACTTTATTGTTTTATATGCTGTGTTAGCTTTATGAAATATGTAATATTTTACTTTAATACTATGTAAAGTTATTATGAAAATTGCATCTTTAATTCAAATACATATATAGTGCATATTGGACAAAACAATTTAAAGATCAATGTTTTAGCTTTAGGACTAATTGTACATTTTATATAATTCAGAACTTTGATTTTTGGAATGAAGTTTACTTGTAGCTTTTATATTGTAACAAAATTATCATTAATATATTCTATCCATGTTCATTTCTTTTTTATTGACAATGTGCAAAATTATTTAAAAAATCATCACTTATTCCCTTAAAAATTTATGTGCTAAGTTTAATGCCTCAAAGCAATAGAATATTCGACCAAGTTTAAAAAAAAAAAAAATATGTTTAATTAATTTGGATTAAAATTTTTCAAGCTTAATTTGTTACTGGAGTGCTTGAATGACATAGAATCTTTCCAGCAACTTTTTATATGATTATTATTAGTATCACAACCAAGTCATTAATATGTTTTAACATTTTGGTCTTTAAAGCTATACTGTAATAAAATAAAGATTGAACTAAATATTGTAGTGAATTTAATCATTGTAATATTTAATTCCATCTCAGATAACTAAATGGCAAACTAATTAGGAACTCTTGCTAATAGGCATTTAAATAATAAAAAATAGATTAATTTTATCATCTTGATTATACACATTTTAATAATGTAGCTCGAAAATTAAGATGACAGAATAACTTGTATTAAGTGGGTGACAAACAATGGCAAGCTATTATCGATAATAATTAAGTGCTATTATTACTAGGTCATTATACTTTATTGCTTAGTTATTCTCACTGTCTTCAGAGAACTTAAATACATTTTAACTATATAACATTTTCAAATTTGCATATGTTTGTTTGTCTGTGTAAAGAAGTGGTTTCTTTCTTCTTTATAATGTAAAGCTCAGTGCACTTTTGATGAAGTTCACCATAATCATAGCTTTCTTAAATGAATTATTATTGTTGTTTTATTTATACTGTAATGTAATTATACATGTATTTTTATTTATAGTCCATTTATATATTCAATTTGTTAGGTAATTATATTCTGCTTTCTTTTTTATTATATTTCTTTGATTGGCAATAAATCAAGCCTCCTTGACCTTTCTTTTTTTTTGCCATCGCATTCCATACACTCAAGATTGATTGTCTGTGAGTCAAAGCTATGATCAAATTGCTTTTTGTGGTCCCAAAACACACTTGTATTCCAGATTGTTTTTAACATACCTACATAGGTATTTGTGATGCACTAATCTGGTTGAGAAATTAGCTCTAGATTCCTCGTAGTATTGCATGTAATCTCATGTACTATTTGTAGTGGGGTCCACCTTTTGTAATTTGTCTTTTCTGTTATTAATATAAGATTAGGGGGAGTATAGAAACTAACTTTCAAAGTTGGCTCAGATATTTTTTAATTTGTATGTTCATCTTGGAATATAAGAAATGTTTACTCATGGTTTATTTTCAACTTGTGGATTTAAAGTTCACTTTATATTTCTATAATTTAATAACATTTGTCAGAATGTTTTTCTTATAACCTATACTACATAATTTTTTTTACTTATTCATCTATGTTGGTTTTTCTATTTGCTTCATATTTACAAAGCATTAAATTTCTCTTAAAAAATACTTTAAATCCTGCTAATTTATGAGCCATGGGTGTTTTAGATTGTGGATGGATAGCGCTTCCAATTTCAAGTGGTTTTACTACCATTTTATAATCCAATCTATTTTTATTTCTTTGGATTGCCATATCTAAATACTTTAAGCTGCATGCAACTCAAGCTACATGGCTGTATACTATGAAGAATCTAGAGCTAATATCTTAACCAGATTCACAAATACTTATATAAGTGCACTAAAACAACCCATAATATAAGTCTGTTTTTTTTTGGGACCACAAAAAATAAATGGATCATAGCTTTGACCCACAGACAGTCAACCTAATGTATGGAGTGTGATGACAGAAAAAGAAAGATAAAGGAGAGGTGATCTACTCCAATCATAGGAATGTAATAAACAAAAGAGAAAATAGCATACAATTATCTAACAAATGGAATATTTAAATGGATTAATTTAAATAAAAAATGGATGCATAATTACATTACAATATAAATAAAGCAGTAACAATAATTAGTTTAAGAGAGCTATGATTATGGTGAACTTAACCAAAGGCGCACTCAGACATAGGTTATAAAAAAGAAAGACACCATTACATTACATAGACACAAACATATGCAATAAATACAAATGAAGGAAAAAATCAATATTGTATAACATTTTGTGGGAAAATGATAAATAATTTAATAATAAAAAAAGTACTTGTAAAACAAATAAAGTTTCTTCAATCTTAAATAAATAAATATATCACTAATTAAATCTAAGAAATTATAAAACATACTTTGAACCAAGAATGATTTAATGCATCTGCTAGAGAAATTCTTTTCTTTGGATCAATTGTAAGAAGTTTTCGAACTAAATCAATAGCTAAAAATTCATAAATAATTTAAAAAGAATTAATTTGAAATCAGATTAATTAAATTATAATGAAATCAAATATTTTATAAGTAAAAATTTTAATTTAAAAAAAAAAAAAACGTTAATAATTTTAAAATAAATTATAGTGATCATAAAAAAAAATATTTGTTGAAATAAATATTCCTTAAACAAAATAATTTGTAAGCAACAGACAGTAAGATAACTTGGATAAATATTTGATTTTGTTTTAATCTTGTTTTAAATTGTGATCCAAGTTTTAGTATACTGAAATAATAAAACCATGACATCTGAAATATTTATAAATATAAAATTCAGAGCAAGATTTATTTAAGAAAATAATTTGTATAGATTATTATTAGATACTGACAAACTGATAGTATCTAATAATAAATGATCAAAAGTTTTTCATAATTAACTCCTCAGTTCACTACTGAGATGATGGGGTCTATCTACTTCTTTGCTGATCTTTTTCTCCATTCATCATACACTTTTTTAATAAATTAGATTACGTCACAATATTACCAAACTAAAACAATTTCAATCTAGTCATTTAAATTTCAAGAAAAAATAAGATCTTTTATAATGCAATATATTTTTTACTCTTCTTTAGATTCAATAAGTTTTAACAGATTAATAATTAAACTAACGAATTAAGAATACTATCACATCATAGAATAATTTTCAAGCTAAATCAAGCTTTGGTATCCATATTTTTATTTGGACACCTGATAATAGCATCCATTTTTATGGTCAGCCTCACTTTCATTCTTGGAATTATTACTCTTTTCCTGAAAACAAATTGAAGAGATTTCTGACTGCAAACTTTTTCTTCAAATTTCAAATTAAGTTAGCTGTGAAAATGTTATAGAAGTAAAGATTGTTAATGCAAAGATCTACTCAGCTTTTCACACAAAGATAATATGATTAATTAAGAAAGATTTGAAATAAATCATCAAAACTAATATCACTTTACTGTAAATTCCAAGGGTATTTAAGTATCAGAAATAACCTAGATTAAAACAGAAATAACTTAGATTAGTGCATAAGTTGACTTTATAATTTTATTAAAAAGTAAGATGTAAGGGTAGTTGGGGAGGATATGCTCGATTGCCACCAGGCGACGCTGCTGTATCATCAACAACCAGCCAGCTTGCAAGTGATAAATTTATATCCAAAAGTGGCTGAAAATTAACAAATAAAAATGCCTGAGGCAATGTATATCCAACAAATTCATCGAAAGTACAAATTATAAAAAAAAAAACAAGAAAATGCTATAAAATTCAAACTAAAAAAAAACAGAAATCGGTGAAAATACGACAAACACAGATCCTCTACCCCCTAAAATCAGAATTCTTCACTTAAATTAAAAAATGAAATTGGCTGAGGCAATATATATCCAATAAATACATCGAAAGTACAAATTATAAAAAAAAAAGAAAAGAAAATGCATCGATATTTAAAAAATGAAAAGCAATACCCAAAAAATAAATACCAACGTAAAATCTACCTTTCCCCTAAGTAAGAAACCATTAACAATGGTGGAAGGCAGGAAATCCAAAAACAGAATTTCTTCAAATTATTTAGCTGCCAATTTGCAAATAAGCATCTGCAATCGCATTCAAAAGCAATTACTTGGTCTCTGCTTTAAAATTATGGCATTATCGTTTAAATTTATCGATATTCAAAAAATAAAAAGCAATACACAAAAAATAATTACCAATGTAAAATCTACCCCTATCCCCAAAATAGCTAGCTGAAATTGAAAAATTATGTTGATGGTGTAGTTTTCAAAAAATAATTACCAATGTCTTTCCAGGAATTTCGATGATTGCAGAAATTGTTTTTCATGTGAAAAGCTGGTACCAAAAAGCTATGACACATCACATTTTGAAAATACAAAGGTGTGACGTGAAATAGAAAAAGATTATTTGCAGCATAAAAATCCATTAGCTATCAAAAAATAAAATGAATTAAATATCCATTAGCTTTTACAACTTTTCTTTAAAATTATAAAATTTAGCTAAGTAGGCACTTGAATATTTTCAGCATAAAAATCCATTAAAAAGGTTATTAGTTAGATTTAGAGTTCACATTTTCAGAGAACAGATTTTAACACAAATAGTAACAGAAGATTAAGCAACAATGGTTATTTGGTTTAAAAAAATACAGCAAAGATGATAAAAATTAAAAGCAGATTACAATTAGCAAACAATTATAGTTCTGCAAAAAAGACAAAAAGGTTCAAATTTGTAGGCTTTCGGTGCAAAATGAATTATTTAGAAAAAAATTCAAATTTTGAAGCTTATTGAAACAGATTTTAATACACTTAAATAGTTACAGAAGATTAAGAAATGGTGATTATTTGATTTAAAAAAATACAGCAAAAGATGGCAGAAATTAGCAGATTATAATTTAGAAATTGTAAAATTTAGACTGATGGTATATTAATGGCTTGCAATATTGCATCCAATAGATTTTCACCATGATGCAGTCTTCGCCACATGAATTCGCCTAAGTATGAATCCAGATAACGTCAAGTGGTCCCCCTCTCTCGTTTATTGCGCCATTCTAAAAGCCCCCAAAGTCTTCCTACATTTTGAGTATGGGCTCCAGTAGAAGGATCAACAAAATTGTAAGAATGATTTACTTTGAAATGTTGGTAACCTGCAGCATTCAATTCCTCACTTTTGTAGGCCTTCCAGCAGTCAGAATATATGGAGGATCCCGGTGCTACATGTTCTTTAATGGCATCTAGAAGAACAGAGACTGCTCGACCTGGAATAGCAACAATGAAACACTCTTTCGTTTCCCTACATAAACCACCAAATAACCACTGTTGTGGAAGAATTCTTCCGTTTGGTTTTTGTGTTTGGTGAATAAAGTTTCGTCTACCTCTACAATTTTTACTGGGCCTCCAATTTTTTAGGATGGGCGAGATAGCAGACTTTCTTTACAGGCTTCTCTCAAATATTGCTTCCATACAACAACAGTCTTCTTGTCCAAATCCATATCATTTTTCCCCGATTTCAAGGTCAATTGGTTTGTACTCCAATAGTAAATGACTCGGATGGCTGTGATAAATGACAATTTGCAGCCTTCAAACCAGGTTTCTTTCCGAAGTGCTATGGAACATTGACACACAGAAATATTGCACCTCCATTGTGCCCTTGGATTCACATAAAGTTTCATTTGAAACATACTTTTTGAGAAGGCAGAACACTTTTACTCTGGAGGAACTCCACTGCTTCATGTTCTGTCTTTGGAAGATCCCAAATTTTTATCATTTTGAATCAAAAAAAGATTACGAAAAAGATGCTACTTAAATTTCAGCTGCTACTGATATTTCAGCACGGGATTTTGAAATGTTGCCTGAAAGTTTGTGCATGTTTTATGTTGTATTCATCTGTGTAAGAAAATAATCCATATTAACCATGTCAAAAAATAAAAATAATCCCAACAACTTGTATTTCTAGCAATACAAAATAATTAATACATCATAATAAAACTAAGCAGGTATTTCAAAAGACTCCTTCAGTTACATGTTGATTAAATTTGTTGGCTTTGGAAATTATATTTTTCATATGAAATGTCTATTATGTCATATTTCATTAATAAATACAAACTGTGATCTAATATATTACGGTGTCAATATACTTCTCTTTTTAAATTTTTAATTGGTATATGTGTATGGATTTAATTCAGTATTTTCCTAAGAATCTCATGTAACATACATATATGATGAAATGTTTAGGCAATTATTTACCAGTTTCTAACTTTTGCGAGTACGTTAAATGGTAATTTTAAAAATAAATTTGGTTTAGAGTGAAAGAAAATGCTTTCTTCACAGTGCCATTTTTCATTCACTTGGGAATCACCTTTGAGCTAAGTTAAGAAGTTTAACATTAGAAAGCTAAATTTTATAATTTTAAAAAAAAGTTGTAAAAGCTAACAGATATTTAATTCATTTTATTTTTTGATAGCTAATGGATTTTTATGCTGCAAATAATCTTTTTCTATTTCACATCACATCTTTGTATTTTCAAAGTTTTATGTCCTAGCTTTTCGATATCAGCTTTTCACATGAAAAACAATTTCTGCAATCATCGAAATTCCTGGAAAGACATTGGTAATTATTTTTTGTGTATTGCTTTTTATTTTTTAAATATTGATGAATTTAAATGATTTGCAAATGTTGAAAATCTTTTATTTTTTTAAGTATTTAGTATATTTTTTGAAAACTATACCATCAACATAATTTGTCAATTTCAGCCATTTTGGGGGTAGATTTTACGTTGGTAATTATTTTTTGTGTATTGCTTTTTATTTTTTGAATATCGATAAATTTAAATGATATGCCATAATTTTAAAGCAGAAACCAAGTAATTGCTTTTGAATGTGATTGCAGATGCTTATTTGCAAACTGGAAACTAAATAAGTGGATGAAATTCTGTTTTTGGATTTCCCACCTTCCACCATTGTTAATGGTTTCTTACTTGGGGGAGAGGTAGATTTTACATTGGTAATTACTTTTTGTGTATTGCTTTTTATTTTTTAAATATCGATGCATTTTCTTGGTTTTTTTTTTTTATAATTTGTACTTTCAATGTATTTTGTTGGATATACATTGCCTCAGCCAATTTCATTTTTCAATTTAAGTGAAAAATTCTTGATTTTAGGGGGGAGGGGGTCTGTGTTTGTCATATTTTCATCGATCTGTTTTTTTTAGTTTGAATTTTATAGCATTTTCTTGATTTTTTTTTTTTTATAATTTGTACTTTCGATGTATTTGTTGGATAGGGGAGAGGGGGTCTGCGTTTGCCGTATTTTCACCAATTTCTGTTTTTTTTTAGTTTGAATTTTATAGCATTTTCTTGTTTTTTTTTTTATAATTTGTAGTTTTGATGTATTTATTGGATATACATTGCCTCAGACATTTTTATTTGGCAATTTAAATAAAGAATTCTTTATTTTGGGGGAAGGGGGGCTGTGTTTGTCATATTTTCACCGATTTTTTTTTTTTTTTTAGTTTGAAATTTATAGCATTTTCATGTTTTTGTTTTATAATTTGTACTTTCGATGAATTTGTTGGATATACATTGCCTCAGGCATTTTATTTGTCAATTTTCAGCCACTTTTGGATATAAATTTATCACTTGCAAACTTCGGGCCGGTTGTTGATGGTACCGCAGCTTCACCTGGTGGTGATCGAGCACATCCTCCACAATTACTTTTGATGTATTTGTTGGATATACATTATCTCAGCCAATTTCATTTTTCAATTTAAGTGAAGAATTCTTGATTTTAGGGGGAGGGGGTCTGTGTTTGTCGTATTTTCACTGATTTCTGTTTTTTTTTAGTTTGAATTCTATAGCATTTTCTTGGGTTTTTTTTTTTTTTTTAATAATTTGTAGTTTTGATGTATTTGTTGGATATACATTGCCTCAGGCATTTTTATTTGTCAATTTAAGTGAAGAATTCTTTATTTTAGGTGGGGGTCTGTGTTTGTCGTATTTTCACCAATTTTTTTTTTTTTTAGTTTGAATTTTATAGCATTTTCTTGGGTTTTTTTTATAATTTGTACTTTCGATGAATTTGTTGGATATGCATTGCCTCGGGCATTTTCATTTGTCAATTTTGTGCCACTTGTCGTATTTACACCGATTTTTTTTTTTTTTTAATTTGAATTTTATAGCATTTTCTTGTTTTTTTTTTATAATTTGTATTTTCGATGAATTTTTTGGTTATACATTGCCTCAGGCATTTTTATTTGTCAATTTTCAGCCACTTTTGGATATAAATTTATCACTTGCAAGCTTTGGGTCAGTTGTTGATGGTACCGCAGGGTCGCCTTGTGGTGATTGAGCACATCCTCCACAACTACCGATGTAAGATGTTCAAATGTTTCCAACATAATGCTTGCAAAAAATTCAGGTGCATCATATTCTAACCATATTTTTGCAACCTACAAATTGATACTCATCTGATGAACTGAGAATAATTTGGGCTGTTTACCCTCAGCTTATATCTAGTCTACATTTATATCAGTTATTTTTTGTAAAATCCTGCTCAAGTTATCTCATTTTTATTTAATATGCCTAACATGGCTGTTTTTAATTTATTATAATATATATTAATAATTATATTTGTCAAAACTCTGCTTTGATTATATATTTTTTGGTTTCATCCTACTCCAAGCTGTCAATTGTAAGCTTGATTATTGCATGGACATTAAATGGCAGTGCTACAATACCCACATCACTTTATTGGCTTCTGGCTTTTGCCTTTGTCAATAAGGATTTAGAATTCAAAACAGGAACTCATGGACACTAATAACCATCTTTAACTATTTTATCCTTGCTATTCAAACTAATAATCTGAAAATCAAAAACCCTACAGACTTGAACTCATGCCAACTTTCGTTCATAGTTATATAAATATGATACCGGATTTACGTAACTGCTAAGAGTAAGCTGAAAAAGTCATACATTTTTGTCTTCTTGAAATTGATTTAGAAATGGACAATAATTAAATATTGCACATGTACAGATTAGAATAATGGTGAAATTGAGCATCTGCACAATGTGAAAATTCAATAATTTTTTTTTTTTTTTTATGATTTTTAAGTCTATAC
This sequence comes from Epiperipatus broadwayi, assembly GCA_028023455.1. NCBI lineage: Eukaryota > Metazoa > Onychophora > Udeonychophora > Euonychophora > Peripatidae > Epiperipatus > Epiperipatus broadwayi. Next base: position 12,202,957 of record JAQFVV010000014.1, read on the forward strand.
TGAAGCAATGGATCTGAAGTCCGATCCATGCTTCACAGCCTTCTATAAACTTAGTTAGTATTATAGACCTGAATTAAGTTTATAGTTCAATATCAGCAGGGTGTTGCATTAAAGCTAAAATTAATTACGTTTATATAATTTGTATTTGCGTTTAACTATTTCATTTTAAATAAATTCCATTTCAAGATTAAATTTCTGTTAATAAAAATTACTTGTCAAACCTATTAGTCAAACATATATACGTCAAGCGTATATATATGAATTAATGCAAAATTCTGCTGAAATAAAATGATTATTTTAAAAATGCTTATTTTACTATAAAAAAATAAGAATATATTTTTTTGTTAAAATCTTGTTAAAATATTTTGTATGATTTGATTTTGAGATAAGCCCGCCAACATTTTCTAAAAGAATGTATATTTTTAATTAATTAGCCCATTCAAGGCAAATTAAAGATGGCCTTCTCTTTCTTTTTTAATTAATAAAATTCAAACTTTACAGAAAGAAATTTAGAAGAAAAAAGTAAAAGTTATTTTTAGAAAATGTTACCTTGAAACAAAGGAGTGTAGGGGCTTATCAAGATCTAAGATCATACAAACAATAGAAGGTAGCTTACAAAAAAGTTATAAATAGGAGAGTGAACAAAAGACTAGGATTCAGATTTTCCTTTGGAGATTGCATTCAGATTTCTCTTTGGAGAACTCTTTCAGATTTTGCTTGTTAAGATTTTATTCCCAAAAAGTTATACAACTATTGTCTTCAAAATCACGGAGAAGTTTGAACATGCTACAAGCTAAAGGTCATATGAATTTGATGGATTCTATTATGCTCAGCTAGGCAAATAGCTTTGCCTATCGCTGAGGTTATTAAATACCATCAAAATGCCATAGTATCCACCCAATATAATCTGAATTCTGTGCCGTGTCTGTAGGACTTTTCGTGAAACCATGCTACATATTTCCATTTTCATTGTCCGGACAAATACCTATCGACGGTTGGATCAAGCCACGCCGCCGCCGAACAGGAGCAAGGAACCAGGACGGTAATCACATCTCTCCTCCATTGAACTATTTACTTTCTACCCTTTTTTGTTCATACCCTTTTTTAATTGCTTCATTGAATTATATTTATGAAATGTTGTATTTAATTATATTTGTTATGTAACCATTTTTATTAGACTAGTCTTAGATATATATATTGCGTGATCACCTATATATATATTTAACCCTTTTTCCTTCGCTATTCTTCATTACTAACATGTATATATATTTTGTATTCCATTGCGGTTAAGTTTAAAAGTTAATTTTTTCATTTAAAATCTCTTTCCAATTTTATTTATGTTTCTAAATTCCATACCAGTAAGTTTCCTTTGTTTGCCAACTTGATCTCCTCGATAATGCCTCTTTTGACCGCCACTGGCTTATTACATATATCAGATTTAGCTATATACGTTTTAAATAATTTTTAAACTGTCGGTTTTTAGCGCAAAGCAATTAGAAAATGCTTTGTGAAAGATTTTTATTATTGTACTTTATCGAGGAGATTTGAGTTGACAATTTTATTAAAATTGGGAAGAAAAGACTTAGACCGCAAAAATATTATATCGTTTAATCTGTTTTCATTGTCTAATTAGTTTTCATTAATTTAGGGGAATAGCGGAGGCCATTAAATCATTATAAATATTTTAAAGTCATTAATTAAATATCTTATTTAACTAACAAGCTTGAGTTTGCTAATTTTGTTTTAAATGCTTTATTTTACTTTTCAATGATTCAGACACGCAAAAACACATAGTTCTTAGTACTTTTGCACATTTAACTATTTAGCTCCTTAGGTGTTCCCGTCCATGTTTCTCTCCGCTGATGCTAAGCTTTGGGTCGGTGAGAAAATAATTTATGCGTGTCTCAGATAATGTGGTTGGTTCGTAGTTAGCCTCGAGAATAGGCGAACAGGGCAGAGGTCATAGTATTCTTGATTTAATATCTCGCGTATGGGTGGCCTCGAGGTACTTTCGCCTAGTATTCGAACTGAGTTAAACCAACATACATCATCTGACTGTCACAATACATAGCAATAATTTAATTAGGATTCAAGCAATTAAATGGGTTTTTTTCACATAGCATGCTTAAAGGCATGCAAACACACACACATATATAATATATAAATAAGTAAAATAAAAGCTTTGTTAGACTAAACATGCAAAATGAATGAACAATACAAGACTTCTTAAAAAGTGTTTTATGGTAAACTTAAACATATTTTTGTGGGAGAGGCAGACTTTATTTATGTTTGAAAATTAACTCAAAGATATTTTAAAGAAATGCAATGACGACTTTTCATTGGAAAGATATGGTAGAAAACAGAACATATTGGAGCATTACAATTAGACAAGATATTGAAGTATTTCAGAAAAGAAATTTTCTGTAAAAGTTAAAAGACATAAATATCAAGTAAACAGAATAATGAACAAATGTTTTTTATAAGTGGACATATTTGTATTTCACAGATTGGATTACAATAGTCATCTCAAAAGTCATCTCGGGTGTATTATTATTTTATTTTGCCTTGGAATAACCTTACTTGTTTGCAAATGGCTACTTCTGATGATAATGAATAAGTGTGTGAAAGCAAACTAGAAAGAATTTTCAGAAAAAAAAGGAAAGGATTAAATTAAAAAGAGAAAAAAAAAAGACATAAAAGAAATATGGAAAAAAATATCAACAATAAAGAGAATATTAAAAAAAAGAGAGAGAGACAGAAAAAAGAGATGGAGTCACTAACAGATGGTGAAGAGAGTTGGAAAAAATAAATGAATATAATAATAAAAATATTTGTTTTTAAAAACAAAAGATGAAGGAAAAAAAATTAATGCAGAAAACATTCAAATAATAAATTACATCCACAGCTTTTATATACAGTTAAGATACTCTTAATCCAAAATCCCTGGTTTCAGGATTTTTTTGGATTTGTGAATTTTTCAAATTTATTCCAAGAATAGATTGTCTTTTAGTTCCTCATTGAAAATCCAAATTCTGCTGTGGTAGGAAAAAAAAAGATAGATTACTGAAGATATTTACAGATTGTTTTTCTTTAATTTATTTGGAGGAGTGTACAAATAATTTGTTTATTGATAAATTAAAAATAATGCTAACATCTGCTTCATAAACTGAAAAAATAATGAAAACATTAATATACTTGTAATACATTTGTCTATTATAAAAAATTAAAGACAAACTTCGAAATTTTGTTTGAATAAAAGAAGTGTTTAAATAATAGCTGTTTGAATTAATGGTATTTTACTGTATAACAATAAAGTAATAAAGTTTGCATTAAAAACAAGATATATAAAAAAATGCTTTAAACAGTAAATACCCTGAAGTGAAATGCCCTTCCAAAATTGTTTAGGAAAAGAATAATGGCCTTGTGTTATTTGGTCCCGTAATGGAATCGATGTATTATCTGGTGTAAATGGTGGATATCCTGCTAGACTAAAAACAAAATAAACATTGATCTTTTAATCTTTACAATGATAAAACTTTAGTCCAACAATTTATTAATTTAATAAATAATTATATGTACCAAACAAAAAGAATAACTCCAAGACTCCAACAATCAACCGCTTTTGTATATGTCCCCATTCCTGCAGTCTTTATAATTTCAGGAGCAACATATGTTGGTGTGCCACAAAAAGTTTTAAGCATTGTATTACTATCTACTAATTTAGATAAACCAAAATCTGTAATCTAAATAATAACAAAAAATTAATATTATTATACATGATATTAGATAAAAAAAAGAAAAGTACATAAATATTTCATTTCTTATAAGGTACTAAAATAAATTAAGTGACAAGCAATGCCAAATTTCCAGCAATAACAATCAAATTTTTATTCTTTAATCACACTTTCTTATTATCCAAACATTTAAATCTTGGAACAGGTATATATCTTAATTCACTCTTAAAGACAATGTAATTAAATGCCAGTTACAGCACAATTCCATTCAATTTAGCAAATTGAACTTTTTTAATCACTTTCTCATTCCAAGATCAATTCCGAAACCATTAGCTCAAGAGTCTACCACTTTACTTAGAACAAACAAAACATTCTTTCCATTGAAATTCATAATTTTTTGTAATGAATGTGCAATTATATACATAATGTCTTAAATAGCTTTTATAGTATACATAAACATATGTAAAAAGAAATATTAAAAAGTTTATTGCACCCATAAAATCTTTTGAACAAAAGCAATGGAACCAAACATGAAACAACTAAATCAAAGTCAATGATAGTTTAACATTGATTTTTACTTAAATCTTAATAAAAAATTACAGCATCTTGTAGTCATGACTGATTATAAGTAATAAATGTAATAATCAGAAGATGATAGAATATTCGAACAGAAGCGACTGAGATAACCTTTGATTCAAGTTCTTTTAAGTCTAGAATTTTACCATTGCACTAAACAATACAAAATATTATAAAACAATAATTCTAACATTATAAAATGTATGTAAATGTATACAGTATACAAGACATTCTTTAAAAAATGCCAAATAATTATTATTATAGGCAATGATTGTATAACATGAATGAGATTGGGGTCTAAAGTTGGTTATAAAGTAAGGTTTTCCAAAGTCTATGACTAAACATTTAATTTATTACAGAATTAAGAAGTTTAATTAGTTTAATTTTCAAGACATGCCAGCACACACCCTCACACCCACATTTATAGATAATAAAGCCAATAATGCTCAAGGCTGGATAGATTTATAAATGTAAATACATTAAAGCAATCATACTTAAAAACAATATCAATCAACAATTGTTATTGATATTGTTTAAGTGTTGACTGCTTTTATATATTTATTTACATATATATAAAGAGAGGGAATAAATTATTACTAATAAATTGTGAGGGAAAAAATGCTTTTAGAAGCAACAATGATTTTAATTTACATTAACAGCAGAATATATTCCAGCCCCATATCGGGTAATCTAAAAAAAATTATTATCCACAATTGTAGAAAAATTCTAGATAAAAGTAAAAAGTTAATATATTGACGAAATCTCACCAAAACTAATGTGTCCTTGAGAGTTGTAACATTTCTACAATAATAGTAAAAATATACAGAAGCTAAACTCTCCATACAGTAGCACTACTCAGTGCAAGCCAGAATGATCAATGGATGCAGGAAGGTTTCTGCATAAAATCCCTATCTAGTGCCTACCCATCCAATATCCCCAGACTAGTTTCTAGTTTGTTGCTTTCATCAGTGAAAAACTTTGGATTTGAGAGCACTGCACCTAGATCTTAGGATCTAATGCAACCTTCCAGCAGCTACCTTTTACCTTATTAGCCAACTATGCTTTATAATTTTTTCATTCAATGTCTTTCTCATTATTGAAATTCTAATCAATTATAGTAAAAGAAAGCAAACTTTTGAAATTTATGATTGTTTTTTGATCAACTAAGTAAAATTATTGCAATAGATAAGAAAAGAGATTGAACAAAGAATCTCCATAATATAAAAATGTGTTATGTATAATGTAAATCCCTTAGTTAATTTTTGTCACTCAATTATTAGCCATAATTTTATTAAGTGAGACAATTTATAAGTTTATATTCTTCATCTATGATAGGTCAAAATATAACAAAATAATAAATAAAAAGCCTATTAAGTGCAAACATTCTTGCTATTATTGTGTAAATCATCACTATAGCTCTCAAGAACATATTTTGCTCTGAGGAAGTTGAATGATGACACTTCACTGAATTATTAACAGCACATTTCTTTGAAGAATGTTTCTACATCTGCAGATTAGTCTTTTCAAAAACTTGCAACAGCGTGATGCATATTGTTCTGGTGATGAAAAATTCTCTTTGTCAATGAGTGTTTATATATAGTATTTTCTCCAAAATTTATTTTAATTTCATTTCTTAATCATGAAACTTTCAATAAACTGTGTGTATATATATATATAGCTATTAAATATAAATTGTTAATTTGAATTGTCATGTTATTGAAACATATAATTCTCTTAAAGAAGGTGTTACGAATATAAGTAAATCAATTCTTGAGTTCGTTAAAGAAGAATCATGACTGGTCATCTGCTAATAATACTAGCATTAATAATTTAGTTAAAAGAAAACATGGCATTTTCTGCTCAGAAAAATAATAAAATGAACATACAGCTTCATAAATTCAATGACTGACTACAAATCTTAAAAATTATTGGTGTATTAAAACAACAAAAGAGCTACAACAAATGTGAAATTATGGCCATTTTAGATCTTTTAAATGTATTAAAAACTTGTCCATTGATTTGAAAAAACAATTATCATAACCTACTAGTGGTATTATATTATGACAATGATATTTAGGATTAGTGGAATATTTTGATCATTTGAATAATGATACAAGAATCTTTGTTTAAATCAACAACATGCTATTCAAGCTATTTAATTGACTAGTTTTGTTTATTATCAAAGTTAATCAGAATGGCTTCCTCCACCAACTGAGAACAGTCATGCATTTCCACATATTGGATTGAGAAAAAGCTATTAATCTGTCAACCCTTGCAGTGCACAGATAAAATGATGTTTGTGTCCTGAATCAAATTAAACCTCAAGCTTTATTTCTGATAGTATCCCTCTGATAATAGTACTCTGGTGGTCAATCAGAGCATAGATTAAGATTGGAACTAGAGCTGTATCTGATCACCTTCTAACCTCTGACTTTCAATCTTGTTCATAGAATTATAAAAATATAACATCAAGATCATAAAACCAATATATTTCTCAGTTTTCTGGAAGTGATACTATAGTTTATAGTTGTAAAATCATATCTTCAATGGATTGAATACAAACAAATAAATAATAATAGATTTTCTAAAAAAAAATATATTTTTATAAATTTTCAGGGAGCAGTAGACCCTCTTTATGTTGTAAAGATCATCTCAAAGATCCTCTAAAAACATGCAATATTGATTGCTCTTAGATTAATAAGATATGGCTGAGAATAGAATACAATGGAGAGCTACAATTAGACAAGAGTTCAAGTCTTTCAAAAAGAAAAGTTTGTTGCAGAAGCAATATAAACACAGCATTTCAAATATTAAATATAAATTAATGACTAGATTTTCTATAAGTGGATATATTTATCATTCAAAATTGATTTATATAGTCATTACAAAACCCATCTCTAGTGTAGTATTATTATTTCATCTTTCTATTCTTTTTATTTTCCCTCTTTTTTTTTGGAGTTGAAATACCATAAACATTCCAAATTTAATATTAAAAAAAAAGAGGGAGAAATATATTTAAGTACAAGACAATCTTTTTAAAAAATAAAATAAAAAGAATATACATATACTAACCAAAAATGATGATAAAAAAAACAAACCTACTTTTATTATTGTCTCTGGTTGATCTGAAGCCAATAAAACATTTTCAGGCTGCAATAAAATTGTGGATATTATTGTTATCATAATAATAAATGAATCCATTGATATTTAATATTTCTATATATATATCAGCTGTATATATATAATTTTTCTTTTTTAAAAAAATTACAACTTTAAATATAGTGAAATTCAGTAATATAGAATCTTTATTTCAGACTGCCAATATATAACAAAAAAAAAAAAAACAATATAAATAATTCAAACTAATTCATATTAGTGCCATAATGAAGAAGAAAGTTTTTTGAATTACATCACACAAAAACTAAATTAAAAAAAATTTTAACAAATGATTTATATAAGTTTTCTATAACTGTGGTAAATTTAAAATAGATGAATCACTGATTCATGCGAGATTGTGTTTATTAATTAAACATTTTTATTTTACAATAAAGTTAATATTTTGAAAATCCAGTTTAATTTAATTGTAGTTCAATAAAGTACAATAAGATGCAAATTTAATGTATGGTCTACTTAATTAATTGAGCAAATAAAAATCTAATTGATAAAAATCTGCAAGTATTCTTGAATTTATGATCGCAAGAGTATAATTAAATAAAATCAAATAAATATTTTGCAACAAAATAATTTATTTACCAAAATAATATTAATTGTTTAACAAATAAATACATCAACAACAAATAAAATTTATTCAGAAATGCAAGTCCATAAAAAATGCCCTTATTTCTTAAATTTATGATATCCATATTTATACATAAATTTATTTATTTTGATTTCATATTAATTGTTCCTTTTTTTATTTAATACAGACTTTTATTACGAAATATATTATTTTCTTCATTTTGTTAAATATGCATTTGTGGTCATAAATTCAAAAATAAATTAAGACATTATAAATTCAAAAGTAAATACAGATATTTCGGTTGTTGTGACTTAGCCCAATGTGGCAGCTTGAACACAACTACCGATATATATTTCTTATAAATTTACATTTCTAAATATATTTATTTGTCACCACTGCAATTTTTGTTAAACAATATTGATTTGGTAAATAATTTTTTTTAATTACAAATTATATTGGTTTCTTGATTTCATTTAATATATTCTTGTTACTGTAAGTAAAAAATGTGAACTTTTTTATTTTTTATTGATTAGGTATTTTGGTTCTCATCTGATCCTTCGTGACAGCCATGGGTGGCGCTATTTCTAGCTAAATTTCTAGAAATATGCCGTTTCCGCGGCCACACCCAAGCCTTTAAGCATTCTTTCTAAAATAAATCCTAGAAAGATTGTTAACTCGGAGTTAAGTCTTGTTTCTATGCTAAAAGGTAGAGTGTTAACTCGGAGTTAAGTCTTCTTTTTACGATAAAATCTAGAAAGAGTGTTAACTCGGCTTAGCGGCTAACGGTGTGGCTTTTTCTGAGGCTAAAAGCAGAGGAAAATGCCGTAGTTGTTTGTGTCATGCACTATGTTGTAATGCTGTGTTATGTAACAATATTGTACGAGGGTGTATTAATTTGATCATGTCAAAAGTATTTAAATTTTCATTGGGGCCTTTTTTTTTAAGACGAATCGATGTACTGTTACCTTTTAACAATTTAAACAGTGTCATGATTGTTCCTCGCAAAGCTATAAGCCTCCTAAATTCTCGATTAGGGTGGGGTAGCATAAAATGTTTAACGATCATGCTTTGAGTCACGTTTTAGCGAGAAATTTTCCGAGACCAAGAAGATGGCTAATTCTAATGCTGAAAACTTGAGAAGATGGGAATTGCCAGACACGGAAGCCGGTGCTGGAATATTTCTACAGCAGAAAAAAAAAATTCTCCTGCTGCTGAAAGAAAAGATTGGATTGTGCGGCAAATATATGCAGATTTGAGGTCCAAAAACATCTTTTGACTTTCATTTGTAAGTCTCGTTGTTGCCGACAGAAATGTTCATTTCATAAAGGGCAGCTTGTTTGAGGGATTCCAAATGGCCTTCGTCAAATGTAAAAAAATAAAAGAAGTAACTTCAATTTTTATTTAAACGTACATCCCTTTTTCTCCCAATAATTGTTGTCGTTGGCAATCAAATGTAAAATAAAAGAAGTAACTAAAATTTTTATTTAAACATAGCCCAAAAAACCCTTCTTCTCCCAATAATTGTTGTCGTCGGCAATCAGACAGTCAAATAAAAGGAAAGTCATTAATTATTCTTTAATTGTATTGAAAAAAAAACCCTCCCACTAATTGTTGTCGGCAATCAAATGTAAATCAATCAAAGTAAGACCGTAAATTATTAGTTAAACATAACCCAAATTACTATTTGAACATACACCGAAAAAGACCCGCTCTTGTCAATCAAAATTAAAGAAACAACAACTATTATTGTCCCATTGTCAAACTGAATATTATTTGGGAAAACCCAAATAATTTATAAACAAAAAAAAAGAAAGTGAAATCGGTTGTCAATCAAATGATAACCGATAAAAGTCACTTAAATTTTGATTTCAACATACACACAAACAAAAAATAAAGCGCAAAACCCTTTCTCCCAATAATTGTTGTCAGCAATCAAATGTAAAAAATAAAAGTAACATACAATTATTCTTTAATTGTACACAAAAACACCCCTCCCACTAATTGTTGTCGGCAATCAAATGTAAAGTACTAAAAGTAAGGTAAACCAATTATTTTTTAAACGTAACCCAAATTACTATTTGAACATACACCAAAAAAGATCCGCTCTTGTCAATAAAAATGAAAGAAACAACTATTATTGTCCCATTGTCAAAAATATTAGGTTTTGGGGAAACCAAAACCATAATTTATAAACGAAAAAAAAAAAAAAGTCAAATCGGTTGTCAATCAAATGTAACCGATAAAAGTAACTTCAATTTTGATTTAAACATACACAAAAAAACAACCCCTTTCTCCCAATAATTGTTGTCGGCAATCAAATGTAAACCTATAAAAGTAACGTAAATTATTATTTAAAGATCCATCAAAAAAACCCGTTCTCTCTTAAATTTTGGCAATCCAATTTTACAAAAACAGTAAGACTATTTTAAAAAAAAACACAAATTACTATTTGGACACACACCAAAAAAGACCCTCTTGTCAATAAAAATTAAAAAAAAAACAACTATTATTATCCCATCGTCAAAAATATTAATTGGGAAAAATAATTCAGAAACGAAAGAAAGTAAACTTTGTAAACAAAAAAAAAAAGTCAATATTAATAGAGAATCGCTAGCCCGGGAACATTATATTAATGTGTTTTTGGTTAGAAATTGCGCCACCCGCGGCTGACATGAAGGATCAGATGAGAACCGGTATTTTTTGCTCAACGGTAAATTACATTATAATTTCCAACAATTGGATAGACATGTCAATAATAAAATGATTTATTAAAAAGCATTTTTTTTTTTCAGAATTTGCCAGTAATTAAATATATAGAAATGTATATAATATATATAAAATAATTTAAATTTTTTTTTTTTTAAAAAGCCATTAAAATAAATTATTTGATATTAATTAAACATACCTTTAAATCTCTATGAGAAATTCCTTGATCATGAAGATACTAGGCAGGAAAAAAAACAAACGAATTTTGTAAATAATAGTTATTAAAGATTTTTAAAATTCTTATCAAAGGATTTGATAACAATAAATACATTAACATTGTAAATAATAATGCCTTTTTTTTATTGTTATTATTTAACTAAATTCTGACATTTAGAAATGTTTTTGAAATTACATTCTGAAATATTGTACATGTATATATATGTAAAATATTTCAGGATTGTATATTACAATTCATTATAAAAATTCAAAAACTATCATCCTAAATAAAAGATTTTATTTTAAAAATATTATGTCAAACTTTAAATTAAAAAAATTTATATTTTTTAAATTTTTGTTCATAAAAAAATGTTGCTTACTAACCATTCTAAAGTACTAATCACTGCCAAATTCATAAATATACAAATAATGGGAATGTAAAACCATCCAAACACATTAGACAGAAAATTGTTCTTGCTAATTCGGGAATTGATATTTCATCATATGAGAAATCATTTTATTACACTTTATCATGTTCAATACAATCACATATTTTATTCATGCATACATATCATCACAATCCAAATCATCATTTAAAAACTATTTCTCAATATTTTAATATAAATTTATTCAATAAATAATTTTTTTATCATATTTGATAAGTAATTTTCTGCAAATAGATAATATAAACTGAAACTCTGTGAAGGAATAAACTAATGAATTAGAAATAAAATTTTTGAAAGATTAAAATATATGGACACTGGATTAAAAAGTTGATCTATTTCAGGAGTGAGGAACCTCCAACCCTCTAAAGCTCTCAATCCGCCTCCCCAAACATTTTCACAAATATATATAAAATGGACCTGTATAAAACTTCTATTTAAACATGCACTTAGTGCAATGCAAATATTGAGTTAAGAGTTAGGTAAAGTAAAATATTTATTTTCTCAAATAGATCTTTTTTTCTCTCCAAAGGTGCAATATTCTTATGGATTTAATCTATGATGTTGAGGACATTTTGTTTATATAATCATTTTCACAGAAAAATAAAACTAAAATTTTACTTCATTTTATTATTTTGCATTTACATTTTTTTTTATTAGAATGGCCTCATGAAGTAAAATAATAAAAAAAAAAATATGCATTTGAAAAAAAATGGATCAATGCAAATTTTTTTATAGAAATAAGCAGTAATTCCATGTGCACAATATGACATGAAAAGATTTCGTTAATAAAGAACACACTATTAAGAGACACTATTTATCAAACATTTTGACTACAACAAAATTATTGGGAATTAAAGAAATATTAAAATAAAAAACTTGAAAAGAAGTTTCATTAAGCAGCTGTTATGTTTTATAAAAAGTACCACCAAGTTGGAAAATTCTATGAGAGCAAATTGCAAAAAAAAAAAAAGACAAAAAATTTGAAACCATTTTCTGAAGGGAGTTTATAGAAGACCGCATCCTAACTGCTGTAGAATTAACCTATCCAGAACCTATGAAGAAATTTAATAATATATGTCATGAAAACAGGTTCAAGGCAAATCAGAAAAATTGTAAGTAAATGTGGAAGAGTCACTAATAATAATGGTGTTACTTTATTTTTAATTCACAAAAAAATTATGATAGTCATTTAAAAGGTGAAAGTTGAGATTGGCCTGCCAGGTGAAAAGGTTGCCCAGCATTAATGATTAGAGGTAAATTAATTAAATTTTTGATCAAATGTAGTAGGCTAATTTTTAAGTCAATAATTTTGTATGTCCTGCGAATCATATTATAAATACACACATGGCTCTTGGTAGAAAAAAGGTTCCCACCCCACATCTATTTGCTGCATCGGATTAGTTCCTATATATTTTTTGTGCATTTTCTGAATTATTATTATATATATATATATTTACCACAATGACAAAAAAAGCAAAAAAAAAATTACACTCTCACAAGTTGAATATGTTGTAATCTTTATTTATAAAATATAAAAAAAATATATTAATTATATAGAGAGTTTCAGTTTTTATATCATTTATTAATTATGAAAAAAATATATTTTTAAAAATTACATAGAAATGAAAGAGTTACCTGTAAAAAAATTACTTATTAAATAAATTCTTTTTTTATATTCAAATATGGCATAATAATTTTGAACTATGATATAAAGTATAAAGATGATTTTGGATAATGAAGAGTTTGTGCATGATGTGTACATGTGATGAAATATATGATATATAGAATGTCATAAATTGTGTTATTTGTCATGTGATAAAATGTCATAGAACCACGTACATTACATCAATTCATCTTACAACATTGCACATCCATTGACAATTTCAGTTCTGTCTTTTAATAAATACACCAATAATGATCAATCATCTTTATCAAATAAAAAATACTACATTTCTTTAATGACAAATATAAACTTTTTTATTAACAATGAAAACTTTCTTACAATATTTCAACTTCTTTTATTCATGAACAAGATTTTATATTTTATTTTAAGCCATAACTTATTATTTTTACACTTCAAATACATGATTATAGACACTGTTTCAGTGTGAACAAAAGTTACTGAAAACTATATTTTCCAATGTACTTTTTTTGATATTTTAAAGTAATGTAGTAATTTAATTTTAAAAATTTTATTTTAATCTTACGAAAAAAAAAAAATTTTTTTTTTTCAAATTTTTTCCGTATTTATTTTTCTCATTGAACTTGTTGAAATTCTAATTGTTGCATCTTCTGTTAAATATTTCACATTGTTAATTTTGATCTTTTTACTCATCTTTTCGACCCTTCTTAAATCTGCACCTATAAACCTTCATTCTTTTCTATTTTTTTAAATCCTTTAACAAAGTACATATTATAAAGTTTTCTTAAATTGTACTTTAAAAAAAACACCACAAAGTAATCTTTTATTCTCATCATTAGCTTATAAATATTTTGGTTGCTATTGTATTTTTTATATCATTTATTCCACTTCTTAAGTATTATATTGTTTTCTAAAGTCATGACTAACTACCAATCTGGATTTTATCATTATCTATACTTTAGATTTAGATGTATTTATTTTCATTTAAATAATTCTACTTAATAATTTATCTGCAAGTACTCTACCATTAGCAAATTTGACATAATAACTATTTCCCACCCTCAATCTACCATTAATGCTAATTTCATCTTTATTTTTTTTTTTAAAAAATTATTCAAACTCATAATGTAAAAATTAACAATCACCTTTTAATTCATATATAAATTTCTTAACAATCATTTCTCTTTTCAATCTATACCCACTTCTTGCTTCAAAATTATCAGCTATATAATTTAATTCACTTGTTCAAATAAAAAGAGGAAAGAGAAGAAAATACTTCCTTCTCTTTTCATAATCTCTCAAGAGTAGTCGCCATCATTCTATATAAAATTTGCTTTTCAGATTAAAAAACATGCCAATGCTGTTATATATTTCCCTGTTTCTTGTCCAAAGGCAATAATGTAATATTTAAATTATTTTTATAAAAAATAAAATCCAAAACCTTATCGAAATAGAAAAAATGTTATTTTTTAATTATTCTATTTTAAAAATATAAAATTTTTAGCTTTATTATTATTATTTACTTAAAGAATGAGCCAAAAAGTATATAAAAATAACTTACTTTTACAGCTAGTATCATTTGATAAAAATAAAATTTAGCTATATTTTCAGGTAACTGTCCACTACTGACAACTTTATCAAATAATTCACCCCCTTCACTTCTAAAAGAAAAGATATTAAAATTGTTTTAGTGCTTAGACATTAAAAACTAGTGACAATAAATAAAGAGTACTCTATTAGATTTACTTATTCATTACAGAATTACTAACTAGGACCATCACTACAGTTTTCTCGTGTTAGAGCATTGGATTGACAGAATAAGCACAGTAGTTTCATTCAAAAGATTAATTTTTATTTTGCCCTCATCTCAAGGATAATCCTGAAATTTTTATTGTTAAAGGTCATTATTAGTACAATTGGATTAATCTGCTCTTGGTAATGGCTGGATTATCAATTATGCACACTAATTCTAAAAAAACAATGATGCATCACTATTGTAATATGTTTACTTGAAAGTTATTAAATACTTTCAAATATAAAATACTAAGAGATCAATTGAAAGTTACATCACTTTTAAAAACCAATTTAGAGCATCCAACTGTATTTTAGACATTAAATTAACTTTCTCTCCAGTTAAAACATTTATAAAATCCAAATAACAAAGGATTCTTTTCTCTATATTAATATAAACTGAGCCTGACTTCTATCTTCACGACAAATTATATAAGAAATTGTTTTATTAATTAAAAATGTTAACAATTTTTTGTATTAAACAAAACAAAAGAACTTCTATCATAAAATGACTCACGCAAACACTCATTTTCAATATGACAAATTTAAATAAATTATTATTTTGAACAAACTTACAACAGCATAAATAGAAAATATGTTATATGTATTTGTGAGTAAATATATACATATAAATACACTTTTCTACCAATTCCACTATCTCATATTTTTATTTTCTGATTAATTTTTTTTTATAAAAAAAAACTACTAATTCCAGTAAAGATCAGGCTTTAATTGAATATTAATCAATTTTTATTATTATTTTAATTTCTGTATGTAGTTAGCAATCAAAAGTATTAATATAATAATATGGTGAACAAATAGACACGATTATTATAAATTTGCTACTCTTGCCATCTTATTATGGCATTTCATATTTAAAGCTATATTATGAAAATTTAGAATGATAAATGAATGGAATATAAGACTATCATTAATAGGATAAAAAAAAAAAATATTTAGTTTTTTTCATGTAACATGCCATTACATTAAAAGTTTTAATCATGAAATTATTTCTAGTTTAAAAATTGATTTTTGTCCTATTTTTTAAAACAAAATATTCATAATTTTTCCATAAATATAAGATTTAGTAGAATAGGCTAATACAAAATATTAATGTTGTACTTACAGTTCTAAAACAATGTACAATGTTTCAGGGGTATCCATAACGTCTTCTATTTTTATTATACAAGGCTGAAAAATATAATATAAATGCATTTATAAAAACTGAGAATTACCCAAATGTTATATTGGATATAAACACAGTGTCCCAAAGAAAAGGTAACTCATTCTCTCTCCAAGCTGCCTAGAGTACTATCTCTGAATCAATGCATGTGTATTATAGTGATATAATTTAGCTATTCACCCAAATTTTAACATGTTAGAGTGTCTGGATCAAGAGTTGTTTCATATCTTTGTAAAAAAAATTATGATAGATCAACCCACAAACATTAAATTTTGTTTTAAATTGGCAAAATTGCTACTAAAACATATAAAATAATTCAATCTGTGTAGAGTATTGCAAGAGTATTTTCAAGTAGCTTGAAAGATTTCATAATGGCAAGAAGAGCACTGAAAAGGATTCACAGCCAGGTACATCAAAAACAACTGGAAATAAAAAAAAATGTGCAAAAAAAAAATGCTAAAATTCTTCATATTAATTGCTGTGTTTTGTAAGACTCATTGAAAAACTCACTGATATTTTCAAAACCTCTACATCCCATTTCCACAACATCATCTTTGTCCACTCTATGGCATTTATATCTAGACTCCCCTTATCTTTTTCCAAATCCAGAATTAAAGCCAAGAGCCCACTTTCGTATAATCACTTTGTTTATATTTATTCTCTCACAAGTTTATTATTTCTACTCTTTTTACTTGTAAGCATTTACAATCAATTAGCAAATGCCTAATATTTTCTGTGCCTTTCTTATATAACTTGCAGACTAAATCATGCACATTCTCCATTTGTGTGTATATTCCCTTGTTGCTAACAATCCTGTTCAAGCCTTAAACAGTAAACTGCTTTCCTTACTATTATTGCAAATATTAATTTACACCCAATATTCTGTTTATTTCTATATATATTTAACCACCTCTTTTTACTCTCCATATCAATTCTCCAACTTCCTATCCCATTCTTTCTCACTATAGCATTCAACAATCTTTCTAACATAATCATTCCATCTTTTGTACAAGTATACTGATATAAAGTCTTTATCCAAATCTTCTGCATACTGTACTACATTTCTCACGATTTTGTCACATCTCCTTTACTCATAACCCAATTAAATACCATTTTGGTTATTCTCTTACTATCCATAAATTGTAATCTATTAAACATTTTCATTTTACTTTTTGCGTCTCTCATATCAAAACTTGACTATTCCCATTTCTCTTTGAATTGCCTCCTTTACCATCCATACAGCTGCATCTCATGCATACTTTCCCACTTTTCTTTGTATTTTTTCTAAGCAATTTAATACCCCTTTACTAACACATAACACATTGTTGCTATAAGTTAAGCCTGCTACTGCCATTCCCATATAATTATTGCTACATCATATTTATTATATGTAAACACTGTTAATTTCTTTATCAGTTCCTTTCTTTTCTTTGATTCATTTATCAATTTTTCCCCTGTTCATCCAAGCAATTCCTCTGATTACTTAAGATAAGTCCCAAATAGTTATACTTATTCACCACATTTAACTTTATATCCCATAAGAAAAATTCTTTCTTTTCTCTTACCCCAGCATTTATCATCATTACTTTTGATTTTTTTTCACTAAATTTGATGCCATCACTTTACTCACCCTTGCACAAGTCTTCAGCATAACTTCCATATCTTTCTTACTTTCTGTGCATAGGAAAATATCAGCAAATAAAAGACCTAATAATGAATACACTTCCTTGCCATCTATTAATGATATCTGTACCCATCTTCATAGTATTTTTTATTGCTCTCTCCATTTCTCTTAAATATAACAAAAACAAAATAGGTGACATAGAGCATCCTTGCCTTAGATCCACCCCATTTTTAACACATTCTATATTTTCTAATTGATATGTATAGTAATTATTTTCATACAATCTTTTAATAAGATCAATTAAAGCTCCGTTCATTCCCAAATTTACTAAACTTATTCATAATCTAGTTCTATTTACTCTATCATATGCCTTCTCATAACTATCTATCAGTGAAGAAGCGTGACTTTTTTAGGAACGGAAGCACACTATATAATCTTTTTTAAAAAATGTTTATATTTTATTTGCTGCAACAATTTTTACATAATAGCTAATATATACATATTACATACATCTAAAAAAATCTGAAACTCTTTTATCTGTTAATCAGATCGTGATTAGTTTAAATATAGATAATATGTTATCAATATATTTTTATCTTTCCAATTCTTTTAACCTTCTTAAAAGCTTTAACTGTAAATTAGATCTCAGCATTTTTTGAACTTCTTATAATATGTGAGAATGAGTTAATCGAATTCATTCCCTACATACATAAAAACAATTGGACTATTGGTATTCCATTCAAAAAATAATGAATTGCTCATTCTAATCAGATTGCATAGTTTAAATATAGATAATACATTATCAATATATTTTTATCTTCCCAATTCTTTTAAAATTCTTAAAAGTTTTAACTGTAAATTAGATCTCAGCATTTTTTGAACTTCTTATAATTAACACGGATGTGAGAATGAATTAATCGAGTTTATTCCCTATGTATATAAAAACAATTCGACTGTTGGTATTCCATTCAAAAATAATTGAAAAAAAAACCGAAAGTGAATTTTTTAAATTGAATTTTAATTAAAGCTTTTGAAAATTTTAGTTAATTTTTCTACAGAAGCACTCATTCCGTTCAATACATGGACACTTCGTCCCTGTGTGATCACCATTTCATATGCTTACACATTAGCCCACCAAGTGCAAGCCTTAGTAATCAATGGATGCAAGAAGATTTGTGCATAAAATCCCTATTTAGTGCCCACTGATCCAATAGCCCCTTACTAGTTTCTAGGTGCAATGCTCTTAAATCCAAGACTGCTCACTGATAAAAACCACAAGTTAGAAATTTGTCAGGGAATATTGGATGAGTTTAAATTCACCTAGTTTTATCTGAATTCTGTTCTAGTTATTTTTTTTTTCCTGCTGTAATGACATTTAGTATCTTCTCATTATTTGCACTTGAAGATTGGCAATAAAGCGAAAAGAAAAAAGTTATGGCTGTCAAATTATAATTAAATGCAAATTTAATAGATGAATTAATTTTTAATTATAAAAATATTTAAAAGTAAACGAAAAATCTTCCATATGCTATAATATTAGAAATATAAATGTATATATTTAAAAAACAAAGAGCAAACACATATATAAAACAAAAAATTCAAATCAATTTCCATGAGCTGTTAATATAAATACACAAACAAACTTTGTCAGAAAACCAAGCTTTAATAAAATCCAAGTCTAAAAGAATAACTGGCGATTTTATTATCTTTAGGTTTTCTGATAAAGAATGTGGCTGTGTACATTTATATTTGACAGTTCATGGAAGTTGATTTTTTATTTTAGATTTAATGTATAAGTATATATAATTCTGTGCATGTGTGGAGATAGCCACAACAACAATCTATTTTAAGCCATTTTTTTTTCAAAACATAAATTCAAACAAAATTTTAAAAAAAAGCATAAAAACAATATTAAATAAAAGATAATAATAACAAAATACTTACATGTTTTAATTTCTTTAAAATATTGACTTCATTCATTACAGTTTTCTAAAACAGATATTTATATTACTGATCAAAAAAAAAAAAATTCTAAAATTGAATTATTTACTAAATTTAGTTAAGATTATTAAATTAAAAACTGTGTTTAAATTTTATATTAAAAATAATTATTTAGATATAATAACTGAAATAAAAACAAAAAAAAATATTCATCTATATCTGCTTAGAACTAATTGAGACTAATAGACTTTTATTAATAAACTCTTTTCTGTTCAATCAGGCTCTAAAATTCACAATTTCCTATCATTAACAACTATTCAAGACTATAATCTCAAATTATCTTTATAGCCCAAATTATAACATCACCTCATTTGGATTTAATTTCTTAAACTAGTTTGCTAAGTTGTATGACAACACTATATTAAATAATGATATCAATTTATATTTATCTCATTGAATAAGATACAATTAACTCAATATAATTACTTTTTATTACCTTTTTACATCATTTAGAATTTTAAAAAATATCTTACAAAACTGTTAAAAGATTTGTTATTTATAGCTAATCATTAACATTTCTTTTTTTCTTTATAATCTTTTCAATCAAAGTTTATCTTAATCAAATACTTATCTTTATTTCTTTATATAAGGTACAATTAACTCAATACAATTACTTTTTATTACCTTTTTACATCATTTAGAATATGAAAAATCATCAAAAATGGAAACAAGTTTAATTCATTATGCTTATATTTAAATAAATCATAAGATATAATATAAAATATCTTTATATAATAGTAATAATTGTGTGTGTATATATAATAAGTGTAATAATGCTCAAGGCTAAATATAAGTAATCATTAAGTCTAATCAACACTTAGACAATCCCAATAACAATCAAATCTCAAAATGTTGTCATGTGCTTGATAAAAAATACAGCTAAGGCAGGGATGTCCAATCTTTTAGCATCTCTGGGCCACACTGGGAAAAGAAAACCTACTGTGGGCCACACATTAAATATATAAACATTATTGAAAGCTTATTAAACATAAAATATCCTTACATAATTTTCTTGATATCCACCACCATATGATAAGCAAAAAAGTCATTAGATAATAATCCTAACAATGCAATGATCCATTCAGAAAGACTTTAAATTCCAAGTTTATCATCACTAATATAGAAAATGTTTATATATATAAATGAATTATTATTTTTGGGATTAAACCATATATTATTTTCCATTACAGACTGATATTTCAATGAACTAGCATCTGCCATTATCAAGGTTAACTTTTGAAAGAAAAATCGTTAGATCTCAAACAGTAACGTCAATTGAAATATTAAAGAGACCTACTGGTTTAAATAGGACTGAGGAAGCACAATGTATTCCAGCTATGTGGAAACCTCTCATTTTATTTCTGTCTTCTAATATTATCTTAAAATTAATAGGTGAAAAAACTGAGAGAAATAAACATTTTGATAAGCCTCATATTTTAAATGCTGAACTACTTCAAGCTGAATCTCATATCTCATCTCACACTTAATCATGTTACTGTTTGAGATGTAACGATTTTTCTTTCAAAAGTTAACCTTGACAATGGTGGATGCTAGTTCATCAAAATATCAGTATGTAATAGAAAATAATAAACGGTTTAACCCAAAAAATAATAATTTATCTACATCATACAATTGTGAAAACATTATTATTATTACGGCGGCGACGACGACGACAACAACAATAATAATAATAATAATATATAAGTAATAAAACATCATTAAAATTTTTTACAAATTTTTTTTATTATAAAAATAAGAGAGAAGGAGAACTCATTGGATATTTGACAATGTATTTAAATGTGTATGTGCATTTATTTTAATCATATTACCCATGTAATCACACAAAAAAATTGCATAATGTTTTAAATAAGTTTATGATTTCATATTGGGCCATATTCATAACCATCTCCAGCCATAAATTGGACATTGCTGAGCTAAGACAATCAATCATATCTTTAACTGCTAATTTCTTTTCAATCCTTTATGAACTTACATATCTTCACACAAATGGTGTTTGTCTCAATTCCATCATCAACTGTTATTATGCAGTAAAACAAATGCCTTCTTATTGTTATTATTCAACCACAATTCCAATTATTAAAATGTGTGCTATTACTGAGCTGCTAAAGAATTCATTTGGACAATTCTTTAGCTGTCCATAACTAGAAACAGTATGTATGCACTTCAATCCCCTTGAAATATTCTTTTTAAAACGGATACATAGTTTGAGATCTTAAAGTTTCACATTCTATCATGTGGCTGAACAATCTATTAATTACTTTTTAATTATGTCATTAAAAAATTTCATAAGACAGAACATTGCAATGATAATTACTTTAAATAAGTACTGTCCATTATATACATTTCCTCATAAAAATGTTATTTCTTTCTATGAATATATATCTTTATTGAAGCTGGAAATATAGTACATATTTCTGCTTCACCTAGTGCCAATATCATCAGCACTAGTCTGGGTTTGAACCCAATCCTTATTAACTGATACCCATCTCATATTAGGTTAATCTTTTGATTAATTTGTATTTTATGATTAACTAACCTTTTATAATAGTTTATTTATTTATAATATTTGTAAAAATGTATATTGTGTTTATTTTATTAAATTGAATTGAATCCTAGATATCTATAAAATGTTACAAATATTTTAAATTCTTTATTAAAGTTCATTTTCTTCAATAAATCAGTTGGTAACATTTTATACTTATCTTTTAATCAATGTACATTTGAGAATCAATTATTTAAACAATGTAAGATTTGTATGAAATGTTTTGTAAATTTCTACTTAGATTTATGTCAAATATAAGTTTGAAAGTCATTGTACCAAATTCCTAAAATTTTTCTGAATAAAATCTACATTTTTGTTAATCTAAACCTTAATTAAATAGATTTTGTTAGTACAATGACTGATAAACTTAATATGCTTGTTGTTGTTGTTGTTTTTTAATTAGCAAATCAACCCTTGGGGCATGTTCGTGCAGAATTATAGATTTCCCTCCAAAGCAGGCACCAACCTCAGAGAAACATTTAGAGTGATTGCAATTGGCAGTTGTCACTGTAATGGAAAATTTGATAAGGAGGATTAATTAATTATTTGTTGAGGTTCACTGAAGACTGTAGTTTAGATTCAGTACATCGTGATTAAAGAATGACTGGCTGAAAGATCGACCCTTGCTTTCTGGAGCTCTGTCCCACCAGCCCATCCATGACTTTCCAGTGCTTTAAACATCTAGCCAGAGACTGTCTGTGTCGAGGAAGCCTGAAATGATCTGACTGTATTAACTGCCTGTTTCAAGCCATGGAATGCCTACTGATTGATTCTGAGGTAACATCCAATTTGCCGCAAGCCATTGATTCCATTTTACTTGTTTTCCAAATCAATACTAACTTATATTTTATATATCTGTGTAATATTTATACAATGTAATTTTAAATTAAATGTGTCTTTAATTTTTCTTAAATTTAAAATATCAATTCTAAAAATCTCACATTATTTTGATGCGGCAAATTAAATTAATTTTTGTTGGTTTATTTAGAATATTTGATTTACTGAAATTTCCAAATACAAAATTCAATGAGCTATTAACTTTAAATTCTCTCCCTCTTATTTCTCCAGTCAAAATCATTACGGGAGACTTACTTCCCGTAAATTAATTAATAGAAAGCTCGTTTAGTTTTGTATATCATTATAAATTTATTTTGAATGATTCATTTTAAAAGTATCTTACTATTACCTCCAATTTAAAATAGCCCTGTAATTATTTCTGAAAGAATAAATAATTTTAGTGAATCAATTAAGTAAAATTTATCATAGAATTTTCTCAGTATATATTTCATACATATATTTCATTTGTCAGAAAAATATTAAAATTATGATTTACAATTTATTAGTTTGATATTCAATGCCCATCTATGTTAATTAAAAACAGTTATTTTGTAATCTTTGATAAACTATTTAAGAACTTATTAATAAATGAAATATTTGTGAAGTGTGGAAAACAATTTATATTTTAGT
Source organism: Epiperipatus broadwayi (assembly GCA_028023455.1). NCBI lineage: Eukaryota > Metazoa > Onychophora > Udeonychophora > Euonychophora > Peripatidae > Epiperipatus > Epiperipatus broadwayi. The sequence continues at coordinate 12,226,645 of JAQFVV010000014.1, forward strand.
TAATTTCTTTATATATATATATATATTATATTTGTAATTCATTCATTAGTGGACTAAGGTTTGTGGGGACTTTCTATCGACGTCAGGGAACTGATTATTTTAATCAGGAATTCATTGATTAATTTTGTTAGTGATACACTATCTATATATATGTCTAAGGCATTAATGTTTTTTATAGCTACAACCATTCATTTATTATTTTGCTTTGCTACTTACTCATCGGGACCTTCGAAAATTTAACTATGAACAATCCAATCTTTCACACTCCCTCAAAGTAGACGTAGTTCATACCAAGGGATCCATTTTTGGGCATTGCCATTTAAGATGTGTATGGAAAGTCCAGCACATCAAAATATTATTATGATTATTTAGAGACATGCTTTGGCTGGAGGGCCAACATTTCTCTTATCTACCTGTACATATCAGAAATTTCATTTAGCAAAGCCACCCAGAGTTTCATAACAGACCTCATTTATTTTTGTTGTAATCTGCAATAGCATACTGCCTTCTTCATCATTTTATATCTTTATTTAGCAAACCTGAAAGGCTCTCTGCCGTGATGGCATGTCCTTCACAAACCAATTTAGTTAATTAATTAATTCTAGACTGTATAATTGTCAATTATTTATTTAAGAACTATTTTGCCTTCCACACTCTTTATATAGAAATGATGTTAAATGTAATAATGTTTTAAATGCACATCTTTCACATCTTGTAATATATATATAAACAGATTTATTTGTAATATCTTGAAGAGGGCTAATAATATTTTATTGTTGATTGGTTCTTGGCAGACCTATTAATAAACTTTTACATTGTTATCAAAGCCGCATCAAAACGAATTAAAGAAAATAACCAAGTTGTATAAACAAAGACTACTTATTTTGTACTAAATTCCTTAATAAATTCCTATAGTATTGTTATTTAAATAAGTTTAGTTTGTCATCACTCCCAATCTCTAAGGTTAATTACTCTATTTATTTAAATATTTCTTTGATTTAAATTAAATTCCTTGTAGTGTTGCCATAAAGAATTATCATTATTACGGTTCAAACCATTAGTAATTGATCAAATCATATCTGTACCATTCTGCAATCATCAGAATCCATTAAATCATTAAATTTTCATGTAAATCCTTTTATTATTTTGAGTCTCTATGTGAACCATGACCTCCAGCTGGGACGGAATAAAACCAAGCACTGCTCGTGTCATCACAAACGTTATCCATTAGTCAGAGAGGCAATAGTTTAGGCAAATAGGTTAGGATTCATCCTTGTCCTGACATATGTATCTTGTGCATGGTTGGATTCAAGGTACTTTTGCTTGGATTATTGGTCTTGTTGAATGAATACACGATTTTGACTGGCACATTATTAATCCATAAACTAATTTTGAAAAACAACTTAATGCTTTTTAAATTATATAAAAAATATATAATTTTAATTTAAAAATAAATTTAATAAATATATTTACAAAATGTAAAATATGATAAAGAAATTACTGAACTCACTACATTTGATATTAAGATTTTCATCATTAAATACAAAAATGTATTATATGTTTATATGTAATAAAATCAAACTTATTATCTGTATAAAATTTACTATATCAAAAAAATATTATTATAAATAAATATTAACCTATAATTAGCTCATAGCATGCCTGCTATAAATCAATCATTATATGTTCTACTTTATAAATAAAATATTAAATTATAAGCTAATTTACATGAAATTTTATCTAACCATTCCATGCGCATAGTTTTACAATCAATAATTTATTTATTAAGTTATTCAATTATTCACTAAATTTACAAAATACAATTCTTGAATTTTTTTAAGCATTTTCAATTTGAAAAATAAACATATCATCAAAATGTAAATCTTCCACTGTGTCTTGCTGGATATTACACAAAAATTGGTTTGATTTGTTAATTTATAATATTACAGACTCTCAATTTTCTATATATGACCATTAAAGATGAATATATATAAAGTATGAAACATTATTATAGAATTGCCATGCTGTTGATAAAATGTAAAGAAGCCAAATCACTTTTTAAAGATGTAGTTTTGTTTTAATAACATCTATTTTACATAATGAAAGTGATTTAAAAAATAGAGAAAATAAAAAGCATATTTTATAAATATATTAAATAATTTAACAAATATTCAGTTAATGTATATAAATATATCCAAATTATGAAAAGATAAATGAAATCATTTAAAATTTTTATTTGAAAAATAAAATATATATCCTTTTGGAAATGGCAAAAACATTACTTAACTATAACTTAATAATTATTTATGTGATTAGTATTTAATAAAGTATATTTTGTAAAATTAATTCCAGTTTTTATTAAATATAATAATATATATCTATGTAATAATTATCACTTGCATTATAGAATGAAATAAGCAAGTACAGATGCCTGTCTCCTTTATTCATATTGCTCTTATGTGAGATGGGTAAAATAATTATCATCCTCATAACAGCTTGTGGAACAGCAATTAATGCACCACGTAGAAATATAACATGTAATTAAATATATATATATTTCATTATATACTATATTTTCTGGCAGTACATGAATTGCTGTTTCATAAAATATTATAAGGTTGATACATATTTCCCCACTCACATAAGGATGGTGTCCTCCACTTTTGCTTGGTTATTTTGTTCTATATTACAATCACCAAACATTATATATATAATTTTGCATTATATTATATATAATATTTAATTTCCAAAAGTATATACAAAATATAGCCCTTATTGTTATGGAAGCCAGTATATAAGCTAATCACTCCTCAGGTGACATACAAAAAAAAGTTGAAAAACTTTGATTCAATTTTAAAGTATGAAAACAAAATGAACTAGACATTCTACTTCACATTCTCGGAAAAATGGGTAATTTGAATGGGTTAGTGTATTTATATAAATCTTGAACTGGACTTAGCCCTACAATCTTCATCTATATTTCACTTAAAGAAAAACAACTACAAATAAAACCCCTCATTTTCTGACTTCCATTATAATAAAGCTTCATATTATACATTGATTATTATTTATATGATTATCACAAGACAACAGTTTTGTGGCATCTAGTAAAGTAAAATTGCAATTTCATTAACTACAATAACTTCTAAATTTTGATAAAAAAATATTATGAAGTTTTAAGATTAATTATTTATTTATATCCTGCCTATCAGTCATTTTTCATTTATAACTTACATGTGGGGGAAGTCCATCGCCTGCAAACTTTTTCTTTGAGATAATTTTAATAGCATATTTTAAACAAGAGCCTTTCTGAAATGCTAATCTTACTTCTCCACATGCTCCCCTAAAAACAAAAGTAAAAGTATGTGTTCAAAATAATAATAATGAAACTATATTACATTTATTATTGTATATATATTCCTATATAGAAAAATGCAAAAAGATAAGTTTTTAAATAGTCTGCAGCAAAGCAAAGACCTCCTGACAGAACTTCAAAGAGAAATAGTAAATGGAATGGCATTACTCAATAGGCTTTCCAACTGCCAGACAGTCTGCAGCTGAAATATAGATTTATCTAAAAAGGAGAAGTCTCTATTTCCAAGTAAACATCGAATAAATTCAATGCCTCAACAATAGAAAAATAAATTGTAGACTATAAATCAAAAGTAAAATAAAAATGGTAAACAGTATCTTGGATAATGTAAAAAAACATGAGATTGCAAATTAAAATTAAATAAAAAGTATTTTACAATGGTATTCTATGCCTATAAAACACTTTTAGAAGCAATAATTTATTCTATTTATTCCAGAACTACTTATTGTAAAACTGAGTAATTAATGAAACAAGCTGATAATATTATAGTCTTAACTTTATAGACTAGTTTGTGCTTATTAACCATCTTCAATGACGGTAAGGTTTACATCTATAATCTATTTACCATTTACACAGAAGCTAAACTCTCCATACAGGAGCGCCACTCAGTGCAAGCCACAGTGATCAATGAATGCAAGAAGGTTTGATTACTCTGGCTTGCATTAAGTGGCATTACTATATGGAGTTTAGCCTCTGTGTAAACAGCTTGTGTAAGCATAAAGAATAATAATCATGTGATGTTTAGTGATCTATCTATCATTTAATTAATAATCTGAAATTCAAAATGCCTTTAAGTTTTCTAATGCAAGTCAACTTGTTTATGTAATTATATAAGAGTTTAACACTAGCATATATTTTAATGACCCCAGTTGAATGTTAAATGTAGCCATCATTCATGATTTCACAGTACTATACCAACAAAATATTCTCTGCTTACATTTAATATTTACTTTTATAAACAATAATTTACTCTATTTTACTCCAGAATTATTATTATAAAAATGGCTAGTTATATATCAACAAAATATAGTTACTGGACTAGTGTCCGATCAACATAAGCAACGTGGCGTGGATACAAAACTTTAGTGTGTTTTGAATTTTACATTATTAGCTGATATCATATAAGAATTAATGATGATGGTTATATAGCAAGTGCAATCCTATTTCTCATTGAAGAAACCAACAACCAGAAGCTAACCTGGGGATTTACATATACTTCAATCTATTAGTCACTATTGAATATTCATGATAGTAATAAATGGCTCTAGAGTGGAGAAACTGTATTGCTCCTAAAAGCAAATATTGAAAAAAATCATATAACATTTTGTCAATATATCTCCATAAGGTGTAATGTCTCATTTCATATAGTGAATGCATTAAAATATTTAATCTTTTTTATATTTTACTTAAGTTTAAGAAATCATAGTAATCAATGACCATGAGAATAAATGAAGACTGTGTTAAGAAAATGGAAAAGGTAATGGGGAAAACAACCATCAATCAAAATTAATACCTAGTTTATTGGTATGATAATGACATGTATTACGTAACACATAATTTAATCCTATCATATAATCAGAGTAAACTAAATTCCAAGTTTGTTAACTTTAACAAATAGCGAATATTTCTATTATTAAAGATAGCTCCATTTAAAAATGTCAACCATACACGTACTCCATAATCTATACTTCTATAAGAAAGTCAATTTTCATTAACCAGCTCCAGGTAGTTAATAATTTAGCTTGATAAACTAAACTGAATGAGGATATCAGCATATTTATGAACCAAAAATAGAAAGTATTAATCTATATACAGATTTTAAAATGGCAGTTAAAGAATTCAATTCAACCAATGAATCTGAAAGTATGATGGCAAAATGCGCAATACATTGAAAATACTTATTGGCATTAAAAAAATGTTTGGAATAATAAAAGTAACTAAAATCATTTTAAATGAAATGAGTTTTTATTGTTAATGAAAAAAATGATAAACTTCAATCTACTGTTTATTATGAAATAGAAACTATATTGGGAATGACTACTCAAATGGTAGAAACATGTCAATAGCAAGTCAATGATTAAAAAAACAGATTTAAACTACGACTATCTGAAAGTTTGTTATGATGGTATTTTACTTTTATATGTTGGATTGTTGCCTTTGACAAATAATCTAATTAGTCAGAATATTACTTTAAATACAATACTCACAAGAATCTAAAGGTCTTTAAAGCAGAAAATGGGGGGATATTATTTGAAACATTATGTTACATGATAGAAAGTATAAATAGTCTGAATTTTTTAAAAAATATTTAGCAATTCAATTAAATGATGGAAATAATCCAATTTATAATTACAAGACTATTTTAAAGAAATATGAAAAATATAAAGTATTGGTATTTTCAAAGAGCAATCTATACAGAACCTTTTATACTTACTTCCCTAAAAATTTAGATATAACATATTTTTCTTTTACTGCAGCAGGAAATTGATCATCATCTTCATTTGATAATTCCATATATATGTAAACTAAAATAAATAAACAAATATTTTAAAATATAATAACTAACATATATTAAAATATATTTGGACATTTTTTTCATGTAAAATCTATTATATATACTAGATAAAATTTTCTCACTTAATTTAAAATATTTAAAAATAAAAAAAACTAGTGAAACTGTCTCTTTTCTCCACAATTAAAATACCATATTTAAATTAGAATACAGTTAAATTTATTAAAATCATCAAATTGGAAAAGAATAAATATCTTTATGCTGTTCTTCCATAAAATAATAATCAAAAAATAATGAATTCTTACAACAGCTATATAAATATCAAATTTTTTATATACATAAAAAGCCTTTTTCAGCACCTGATTTGGTGCCCTTTTCAAATGTCAAATCAGGTGCTGAAAAAGGCTTTTTATATATATATATAAAATTTGATATCTATATAGCTATTGTAAGAATTTATTATTTTCTGATTATTAATTAAATTTATACGTAAGTTATATAGCAAATCAAATTTCAAAATGTTATTTTTCAAATAATTTAATTAAAACATATTAACTTAAAATAAACTTTTATAGAGTTGTTTAATATAGATTTTATACTTATTATTAGCAATTGCTTAAGGGAAAAAAACATTCTGCATTTACATAAATTTTAAAAGCTATTTTATTTGAATGATCATATTTGGAGTAGCATATATTTGAATATCATATAAGATCAAAAATATTCTATTGTAAATTTTTAAAAAAAAATATATTGGACACTTAGTAAATAAAACAAGTTTATAGATTAATGAAAGTCTAATTTGTGATAATGAATAATAAAAGAAAAAAAAATTTTTTTCCAATACTGTTAAAAGCTAAATTATTGAATGAATATTATGAAAAGGAAAAAAATGGAAATACTTCATTCTCTCAATTGAAATAAAGTATAAAAAGCAATAATTTTATTAGAAAAAAAAGGTACTCAATCAAATTTCATCACTATTTCTTTTTATTTTCATTTTTACTTAGACTACTTGCATGCAGAAAATTTGAAATATTATGAATTGATTTATAGTGCTCTAATTTATATGAGTTTCTTAAATACTATCTGAGATAAAAATGTAAACTGAAAACTAATGAGTCATAAACAAAACACATTACTTGAAACATTACTTTAAAAATAAATTAATTCATTTTTAACTTTCTATAACATCAAATTACCTTTATTTTTTGGTAATGATAATCCGATTTCATCATTATTACTTAATGCTTGTTTGTTACCCTTACCTATAAAAAAAAAAAAAGCAATATATATATAATTGTGTATATGTATTAGTATATATACCTAAATCTCATTACAACAGTTCTCATGCTTAAATAAACCAATAGAATAACTAACATAATACCAAATCAATACTACAATTAAGTAATTAATGGATCCTCGATCTAATGTAGTCTTGCCTTGACAATAGATTGTTAATATTCTATTGGTCTTTTAAGCATAAAGGATGTGATAAGTGATTTACATATGATAGCCAGGTAGCTGTTGGGAATTATGGTTTAATATATACACATCATAATTTTATTTTATCTAATAACAATGAAGAATTATCCTAATTATATATCTACAATTATATTTTAAGAAGGTAATAAATTATTTAGTTATGAACACATCATCATCATCATCATCATCATCATCATCATCATCATCATCATCATCATCATCATCATCATCATCATCATCATCATCATCATCATCATCATCATCATCATCATCATCATCATCATCATCATCATCATCATCATCATCATCATCATCATCATCATCATCATCATCATCATCATCATCATCATCATCATCATCATCATCATCATCATCATCATCATCATCATCATCATCATCATCATCATCATCATCATCATCATCATCATCATCATCATCATCATCATCATCATCATCATCATCATCATCATCATCATCATCATCATCATCATCATCATCATCATCATCATCATCATCATCATCATCATCATCATCATCATCATCATCATCATCATCATCATCATCATCATAATAATAATAATAATAATAATAATAATAATAATAATAATAATAATAATAATAATAATAAAAAAAATAATAAAAAAAAACATAACTAAAAAAGTCAATAAAAATAAAACTAATTAATTTTATTATTCAAAAATTTTCTGGTTTTTTTAAGCATATTGATACAATCTATTACATTGTAATCAGACAACTATGGCCTAAATCCTTTAACCTGATTCTTTTTTCCTTATAGAAATCAGTTTCCTGTTAGATATTTCTCACTACCTCTTTAGGGTTCAATCAGGCACAGAAAAAAATGTAATGTTGGAACACATTTCTAAGCTAGATAATGTCAAATATATAATCTTAATATAAATGTGTTCCTTTTTTTCCCCTTATACATATAAATTTACATACATGGACTATTATAAAAATAAAATAATAGAAATGTTAATATTTTCTATTTAGAAAAGTATTAATGGAAATATATTCAATATGCTTATCTGAAGTTTAATGATGGAATTTCAAGTGTAGTCATATTTTGGATTATTTTCATGACCTAATTAAAATTGTTTTAAAAAAACTTTCAAATCATATTTTTACTTTTTCAGACACATTCAACTATTAGTAATAGCATACAAGTTAGTGTATAATGCAATGTTTTGAGTGGTATTAATCTCTCACCATATATTGTTAGAATATCACTGATCAAACCAACACCTGAAGAAGAAAGCAGAATAACACTCTTCAAAATGTTATGTTCTATATAAACCTATGTAAAATTAATAATAGTTGAATGCATATGAAAAAGTATAAATAAAGTGTGAATTTTTCTAAAAACATGTAACACTTCCACTAAATAATGAAAATAGTTTACTAGAAGTGAAAATAATATCCAGGTTAAAAAAAAAAACAATTACAAATCTTCATCATCATCAATAAATCCTATATATCATCTCAACATCTCATTTAATACTTTGTTCTTAAGATTCTAAGAGCTGATCACTTTGGTTATAATCAACCATCTTTTTTTTTCTTTTCTTTCCATTTTTTATTTTACCTTCACACATAACCCAATTAATCTTTTCTATTAAACTTCAAACTCATTTCACAAACATTTCTGATTGTTTATCATCTTCCTTTTTAATTTTCTAAAATTCTACTATCAATAAAACATCTTAAAATTCCATATTTCAAAGTCCACAGAAAAACTTATTTTTTCATTAAAAGTCTACTAAATAATTGCAATTGTTATTTTAATTTTGTTCTCATTTTTCCTCTCAGCATTTATCTAGTTTCCTAAATATTTAAAAGTTTTGATCTCTTCTTAAAATACTTTCAATTTATATTTTTACCAGTTATACAATAATTTTATTCTGAATTTGTTATAAATAACAGCAATCTAGTCAACCAGTTTAATTAAGTTCAATTTCACTATCTGTCATTTGCAAATCTAATAAACTAATTTGCATTTTCAATTGCTTCATTATTAGCTAACTTTCATTTTTCTTAAATGAATACTAAATAAAACTGAGGATAAAATAACTATCTTACATCTTTAGCAATATATCTCTTTTGTAAATAAACTTGACTTACATCTCTACCTATATATTTCTTATGTAAATGAACTCTTATAAATAAATAAAATAATCAAATTATTAATTGTTCAGACGTTTATAAAAAGTTTGAGTGACAGAGATGAGCTGCTATCCAGGAAATCTTGAGTTCTAATATTGGTGACTCTATCACATTAAATCAAGCAAGGCATCTTACAAATATCTTTTATTTTATACATAGTTTCCACAAAAGTTTTCTTTCTTTCCAATCTATAATACCTTTCTTTTTAAAATATCTAACAGAATGACACAATTTAAATATCATTTGATAATGTTCTGTGAAGATTAATAAAATAAATAGGTACTTATAACGTAACTGGGCTTGGCCACTTGATGACGTTCTGGCTCGCCAAAACACCCAACAAATGCTGTTTACAAGGCCTGACTTACGGCTATAGAAAACAACTATGTTTGTCTTAGCCATTAGAAGGTCGTTTATGATGCGTAACACAGAAATAATACGGCCTATTTCTGCTTCGTGACAGTTATTGTGAATCCACACACTTATCTTTCGTTTACAGTTTGATATATATGTGTGTTTAGTTGGATTAGTCAAATTTTTACAATATACGTTACACAATATTTGTATTTATAATTTATTTAATAAACATGAATTTATAGTAATTTTCTAAATGGCCACACCCTTGTTTAGAGAATGTGTAAGGTGTAAAGGCTTGCCAAGGGTAGATAAAAAAGAATTCGGCCAATATCGCATGCGAAATCTCGTTTTCACGTGAAATACCACGTAGCTGATAAAATGGATGGCGATCAACTTTTTCCGCAGTTGCCGACAACAGAAGCCGAGTATTTCTGCTGTCCAATAAAAATATACACGATTTTTTGTAAATTTCATAGAAAACACATATTATAAACATGTTTAATAAGTAAATAAGACATTTATATGTGTTTGTTGTTGTTTAAAAAAGTTTGAGTTTCTTTCTTTTGTCCGACTATGGTTACGATTTTGATATCTTTTATTTTAGCATTACAAACAACAGAACACTAATCCTAAAACTAACCGTAAACCTAACCCTAAATTAACCCTAAAACTAACCCTAACTAATCCTAAAACTAACCCTAAACTAACCCTACACAGTTGTTTTGTTATGTAGAAAGCAATAATTAAGCGAAAGACATCGCTAAATAGACATCGCAGAGTAGCAGTTTTGTCCAAAAACAGCGCTTTAAAAATAAAAAAAAAGGTTGTCGTTTACCAATAATTAAGTGAAAGACATCGCTAAATAGACATCGCAGAGTAGCAGTTTTGTCCAAAAACAGCGATTTAAAAATAAAAAAAAAAGGTTGTCGTTTACTAAATACAAAATTAAAATTAAACAACTTTTTTCATAAAAAGGCATCAAAAAAAAGTTATAGCAATCAATAAATTAATAACCAAAAAAAAAACAGCGATTCGATTTAAAAATATAACGCGGCCCCGAACATTGTATTGTATTGTTTTTGACTGCAACAACACCATCAAGTGGCCAAGCCCGATTACGTTATAATTACCAATAAATATATAAATTCTATAAATATTACTTTTTCATTCACTTTTGTATGTAATTTTTTTGCATACATATGTAACTGAACAATAAATGACTGACGCTTCCAATGAATTATACATAGCTTTCATGTTATCTGCTGATGCAATAACAGATAAAGTGAGAGCTATGATTATGGTGCTCATTACCGAAAGTGCATTCAACTTTATGATATAAAGATAATAAAGAAACCATTTTGCTACGCATATGTATGTATGTAAGCAAAAAATTATATAAAGGAGATTAGGTAAAACTTACTTTCAAATGGTCTACACTGAAACCTAATGAAAAGATTGGCTTTTTTTTTTTGTATTAAATTACAGATTTTGTTTCGTCTTGCATTAATAAATATATTTTTACTATCAAGTAACTCCAGCTGTAAATTTCTTTTAATTTTTATTTTTTTTAAATTTATTTTTTAAAAATGAAAATTAATATTTGATCTATTTCTAAATGTTTAATTTTATTAAAATAGTTACAAAATAAAAAGTGACTTATCAACTGTTACATTAATTCGGTTACAGTAATTTCAAATAATAATTGATTTATGAAATATCTCATTTCCTGTCTCTAAAAGATTATTACAAAAATGTTGCAAATGAAAACTTGAAAATAATTTTAACAAGATTTATTTTAATATTTTGTTTTAAAGGCAGATTTGTCTTCTTTCAAGATAAAAAAAGTGTGAAATATGATTATATTTATATAAACACCCAATATAAAAAATTATATGATTACACATCTTATTTAAAACAATTTTCCTCCCAAAATTAATTTACAAGCTGTCATGTGATCTTTAATTTTACCATCAAATTAATACCAGAATCACATTTAAATGTAGAGTTTAATGTAATTTAACAAGTTATAAATTCTAAAAAAATATTTTTTTAAGATATTATAACATTATTGTTCATTAAAAATTATTCCTGCTCTCTTTTGCAAAATATGTAATAGGTGTTCTTAGAAAAGGATTTATTACTGAATGAAAATTAATGTTTTTTGGTGTTTTTAAAAATTTTTCTGCATAATCTGGATGTGGATTGCTAATCCATGCAAATATTAATAAATACAAATTAAAATAATGAAGAAAACAAAATTATACAAACCAACTTTCTGTCCATTAATAAATGTACCATTACTGCTTAAGTCTTCCAGAAATGTGTAATGACCTGTACTTGTACTTACCTAAAATATGATAGTAATAATACAAAAAAATAACATTCTAAAATTACAGTAAAATAAAAAATAATTATGCTAATATAGTTTTAAATTTTCAATATGTCTCAGTGATAAATTTAACTGAGAATCCTGAATATTAGAAACAGAATAAAAAATAACTATGTATAACTTAAGTTTATAAAGATATATAATCTAGAAAAAGTATATTAAGTGATAACAATGTGATATAAACACATAAACTGATGTATTGACAAAACATTTCTGATTCAGAAATACTGACTATTAACTAATACTACTAAACCAATCTTAAATGGAATGAAATGAAAATAGTTCTTAGAAAATTAGCGTCTTATCAATCTGCAAGAAATTGCTGTATAATTAACATAAGAAAATTTTCACTGCTACAATATTGATGCTTATATCAACAATCTCACAAATCTCAGTTACAATCGAAATATGCTAATAAAAATAATATGCAAATGATTAAGTTAAATAAAAACAAAATTACATACAATTTTTCAAAGGCATGGATAAGCCAGCCACATGCCCCTCAAATAGCAAAAAAAACTAAGGTATATATGCACAAATATGTATAAAGTCAACTTTAGATTGACTCCACCACAAACAACTTGATAAATAATTCAAAAGACAAAATACCAAGGAAGCTTGCCGATCAAGTGATTTACAAAATTATAATGCTGTACCCCATTTTGTAATTCTGTATTACAAAGAATCATAAGCGAATAGATCTATGAAAATCACCCAGTATAGATACTTATACAAAAGAGCTAAACATAACAATGAATACAATTCAATCTTTTTTTGATTCCAAGCTTGCTAGGGGTCATACTTTCAGTTCTATTAATGTAAGCATCGTTTGTGCTGAAAGAGACGATAGAAAATGAAAATATAAGGAGGCATAGGCAATTGCAAAGGATCCAAACGCAATTAATAGAAAAGAGTCATGCGTTACATTATCAATGCATTTTTGAAAAAAATTGAATATTTAAATACCTCATTTTCATAATAAATCATGTCCATATATCGGCTGATTTTTCAACTGCTAAACAAAACAGCACTATATTTCTGGCAATCATCTGCCAAAAGCATGCTTAGTGCAATTTAAAAGTTTTGAACATTAACTATTATCTTTTCTTAATAATTAATTATAATGAGTTTATAATAATTACTACTTGAATTAATCAATTTCAATGCTGCTAATAATTTCACTTTTTTTGTTTGGTTTCTTACAAAATTCTAAATATTCTATTTTTGTTTGTGGAGAAAAAAAATTTCATTTTGAGACTAAAGAAAAGTGCACAAGTAAAAAAAAAAATATCCTGTTTTCTCTAAAAAATATACAGTCTACTATTTTCTACAAAAAAAAAAAATCTTCATTACTGCTATTTATAATTATAACAATATTATGGTGTATTGGGCAGCATTACAAAAAAAAGTTGGAGATAAAAATAAATATGGGAATTTTAAGGAATACCTAATATTTAAATTTGCAGTTTTTATTGTAAGAAACTTGAATACAAATAAAAAAAATATTCAAAGAAAATAATAATAAATCCCTGAAGTTACTAAAGGCTTGCACTATATCTCTAAATTAAATAAGAATGATATATGCAAAGGGAGTAGTTATATTGAACAGCACTGGAATTGATAACTGTTCTTTTATTTAAATTATTTCAGCAGATAATTACTGTGTTAATTCTGTGTAACTTCATTCTGAAATTCAATCTTGTTTATTCAATTTGCTAAAAAAATACCACAATAACATTAGCAAATAACAAACTCCAGAAATATGATAATTTTAATTAAGTCATTTCTGATTTTCCTCAAACCTTTAATTATCTTATTCTTCTCCTTCACTTTCTTTGCATATCTTCATATAATTATATACATTGCTTATAACACTCTATTCATATACACGTTAATGCAACAAATTTTCGAAACGGTAAGAAAATAAAGAAGTTTTTAAGAAAATTTGTTGCATTAACGTGTATATGAATAGAGTGTTATAAGCAATATATACCTTTAATTATCCAAATCTCTATCCCAACTTACAAAAAAATATCTATTGTAGTTATAATGCAATTCTTATTTTATGCTGAAGTATTATTGTTTTTTTTAAGTGTCATAGCATCGGCCGGGACGCGAACCCGCAACCCGGGCAACTGCCTGCAAGTGCAAAGCAGTCGCGCTGACCTCTTGGCCACCAAGTATTATTATTTTCACTTTTTATTCTTTATTCAAATATATATGCAGTAAAATATTAATCCAATATAGAAAAAATAGCTATGCATCAAAGCAAAGCATCATATAATTCCTTTACTTTACATTTAAAATCTGTATTATCAACAGCATAGTAGACAGTAAAAGATTAAAAATGATAATAACTGTCAAAAAAAATCAGTGTTTTAGAAAGTTTAAGAAATGTTTATTTAAGATTGCATTTCAATTAATAATTAAACTTAAAAATTGAACACAATCTTGTTTTATATTTTATATAAAATTTTAATCATGATAAATTTGACAGCATTTTCTTTAAAGAAATATAACAAGCATAGATATTAAAATAAAGTAAAATATGATAACATGGCAAATTTTATACAATTACATGAAGTTTTTTTAAAATATGCATTAATTTTTTTTAAAATCTTAGATTTTGGTAATAAATCACTGATTAATCTAATTTTACACACTGTCATCATCATCAACCATTATCAATCCACTGCAGGATGAAGGTCTCTCCAAGTTCAATCCATCTTCTCTGATCTTTAGCTTCCCTTCTCCACATCACCCCTGCACACTTTCTTATTTCATCCATCCAACTCACATGTGGTCTTTTTCTGGATCTTTTACAATCTATTGGAATCCCGTTTAAGATTTCAATTGTCCATCTATTATCATCTCTTCTAGCAATAGGTCAAGTCCAACTCCACTTCAATCTTTTAATTTTCAATGAGATCAGTGACACCTGTTCGTTCTCTTACCAATACATTGGTTTTCGATCTCTTCTTGTTACTCCCAACATGCATCTCTCCATACTTCTTTGAGTGGTCTGAAGTCTCTGTATTGCTCTTCCATTAAGTGTCCAAATCTCAGATCCATAAGTAAGAACTGGTAAAACACATTTATTAAAAACCTTTCTTTTCAAACACAAAGGCAAGTTTCCTTTTTGTATCAAGTTATTTCTACCAAAAGTACTCCAACCAAATTTAATTCCATGATTAATTTCATCCATTATGTTTCCATCTGTATTAATAATCTGACCAAGGTTTTTGTAACTGTTAACTTCTTCTAACTCATCATAATCAATCTTTATTTTCATATTTTGAGAAAATCCATTAAACATTATTTTAGTCTTTTTAACATTTATCTTTAATCCTTTCCTACTTTTATCTGATAACTCCTGCAACATTTACTGCAGCTCTAAAACATTATTTGCAAAAACAACTACATCATCTGCAAAATCTAAATAATCTCCATTTACTTTTACTCCTTTAGTTTCCCATTTTAATCCACAAAATACTTCTTGCAGCACTGCTGTAAAAAGTTTTGGATATGGAGTCACCCTGTCTTACATTCTTCTCAATGTTGACTTTCCCAATATTATTATGTAAACTAATTGTTGCTGTTGCATTTTTATAAATATTATTTAAAATATGACAATATCTTGGATCTATACCTTGATGATCCAATGCTTTAATCACTGAAGAAATGTTTATAGAATCAAATGCCTTTTCATAATCTACAAGCCCAAAACATAATGGCAACTCATATTCATTTGTCCTTTCTATAACTTCTCTCAATACCTGGATATGATCTACTGTACTAAAACCATTTTTAAATCCAGCTTGTTCTCTTGGTTGGTGGAAATCCAATGTTCTCTGTAGACCAGTTGTAATTATCTTGGTAAAAATTTTGTATAAAACTGATAAAAGGCTAATAGATCTGTAATTTCTAATATCTTCTTTATCACCTTTTTTAAATATTAATACTAATACTGCATTCTTCCAATCATCTGGTACATCTTTATCATTTAGACATTTGATATATAACTTTGCTAAAAAAAATTCTATTTCTTCACCTGCTTCTTTTAATATATCAATTATATATAATTCCATCATTACCTGGAGCATTTCCTTTCTCCATACATTTAATTGCATGTCTCACTTCTTCATTTAAAATTCTGGGCAATTCGAAAGATGTAATAGATATAGGAGGTACTTGTTCTTTATTACTATATAATTCTTGATAAAAGTCTTCTACCCATAATAATTCCATCTTTTTTTCTTATTGCAGATATAAATTTTCTACCAATACCAAAATGTTGTTTTATACTCTTGAGACTTTTATTCTCTTCTACAGCTTTCCTTGCTAGTTCACAATTATACTTTCTTATATCATTTTCAACTCTTTTCCGCACCATTTTACAAAATTCAAGATATTCAATCCTTTTTAATGCATCATTTTTGTATATCTTCATATTCCTTCTTTTCTTCATAAATTCTCTAGTTTCAGCAGAAATTTTATTGGTCAATTGCTACTTTTTTTCTACCAGCTATCTTTGTTGCAATTTTTAAAAGTATCAGTTATTTTCTTACTAATTTCATTCAAATCTGAATCATGGTCAAAATCTACTAATACTTGAAACCAATTTGTAAGTTCTAATTTAAATTCATTAGAGTGTTTCTGAAGACTAGGAATAACAACTGTAAATATAGTTTTTCTTAATAATTTTTTGTCTCTCCAGTTTTGCATTAACACATATCTTACATCTTACCAATCGATGATTACTTCCTGTGTTAAATTTATTAAGAACATTACAATCTTGAAATATGTATTTTCTGTTAGTCAAAATATAATCCAATTCTCCTGTACCTTCATTTGGATACTTCCATGTCCATTTCCTTTTAACATTTTTCTCAAAAAAAGAATTCATAATATAAAGTTTTTCTTTTTCTGCAAACTCCACAAGTCTATGACCTCTCATTTCTATTACCATAATCAAAATTAACTACAGCACCCTCATCTTTCATTTGTTTACCAATTCTAGCATTAAAGTCTCCCATAACAATTTTAAAATGTTTTTACTCTGATCAAAAGCCTTTTGTACATCCATATAAAAATATTCTACTATTTCATCACTATGAGAACTTGTTGGGGCACAAACCTGAATTATCTGCATTTGGTATTTGCTATTAAATTGTATAACTAATCTTGCCACTCTGTCCAATACACCATCAATCTCCACAATGTTGTTCTTCCACTTTTTATTTATAATGAACCCTATTCTACACGAAGTATAATAATCACTATTTCCTATTGCATTGTCAAATGTATACCATATAAGCATTGTGAAAGTAATAAGGTGTCATCAATTGATTATTATATGGAACCCACTCTACTTGTATTTCCAATATTTGTATCTTTATAATAGAGTACATGTCCACTTTTTAAATCAATTGTTTCTTCACCTTTTCTTCTAACTTCACAAATCCAATAATGTCCCATTTAATATAAGACAGTTCTTCTAATTCCTGCAATCTTCCTTCACTTGAAAGTGATCTGCAGATGTAAGTACCTAAATAAAAGTCATCATCAAATGGCAGCCTGGGTCTGCAATCAAGGGATTCTTAGCACCCTCCACTTTCAGCCACCAGGCACTGCCTTGGTTAGTGACTTTACAGCCTCCTCGGAATAAGGGCCATGATTTATTCTTGTCTGTCATAATTATATATATATGTATTGGAAAAATATTTATCATATACACAAACATTCCTTCTGCCTTATCAGGCAACTGAGAAGAAAGACCGTTGTGTTTCTTATTTTAAACTCAGAGGTAAAAAATCAATAAACTCACCATGGTGGCTAATGCATGTTGGTGGAGCAGTCCATCCATGTTCATATACTATATGAATAATCACATAGTAATAACAGCTGCAACGACAAGAACGTATGAAGTGGACATTAGGAATTTGCCCTGCTTGGTTCCTTTAAGGCCTCCAAGAGGAACCAAAGGGTCTCCTTTCAGTTAATAGCAAACTACTGTAATTCACTTTATTTCACAATTTTGTCTAAAACTGGATTAACTGAAGCATACACTTATATTGTGTGTTTTTTGTTTTGTTTTGTTTTTTGATATTTTGGTAATTATTCTTAAAATAAATCAAATAGATATATTTTAATAATTGTTCATATTTAAAAATACAATAGTAATAGTGTTGTTTAATTGTTTTTGTTGTATATAAAAGTATTCTTTATCCAAATCAATTCTCCAAACCATCAGCGATCTCAGTAAGTCCCAATAATTGATATTCTATGGTTTTGTATATGAATTTCAATAGTTTTTTTATTGCAAACAAAATATCAACATCCCCTAAATAATGATTTATTTACATAATCTTCTTTTATTATTTCAATACAGCAAATCACAAAATATATATACCATTAATAAATTCATTAACAAATGTTACAATTTGAGCTATGCTTGTTTTATTTAATAAAATATTATCTATTTCATTTTCAATAGGTAAAATACTTTTTAAATAACCAATTGTAGTGCAAACATTTCTCCAACACCACCTCAATGAACGATAATGAAGAAAAAGATGTTATTCACCACACTTGCTGATTGCTAAATAGTAAGGATTTGAGTGTTTTTTTTTCCACCCTTATTTTAATATCTAGCTAAAAGTGGTTAGATGTTTAATTATTAATCAATATTAGATGATTAACTGTTAACTACTTGAAAAAAAAATTCTACATCTGATTAGATCCTGAATCCAGTCACAGATGTGGCAAATGAATGCACTTTTAATTATTTCCATGTCCAATTCCTAACAAGCAGTTTATAATAAAAAATTAAAAAAAAAAATTTTTTTCCAACACTTTACATTTTTTTAATACAAATTTATATCTTTTAACAAGATCTACTATATGCTGGTATTTAACACCTAATGCTATTATAGCAACGTTATTTGAGCAATTGTTTTTAAATATTATCAAAGTAGTTTTTATGTTTGTTGTGTATTGGTACTAATTAACAATAAATATTATTTTTAACAAATAATCCCTGCTCACATAAATAAGTTTGTATAAAGAAATTTATTAAATAACAAATTAATCTTTATGTATATCTATCTATTACAAGTCATTATATATGTCTTACAACTGTGTGAGACGTGTAGCTGTTCCTATGTTCACTTTAATTACAGTGCTGAAATTCACTGGGAAAATCCTCTGTCAAAACCATGTTCTTCTATCTATGCTGAATTTTTAGAGGAGATAATCCTTATCCCCAGTGCAATCAAAACTCTGTCTTTTTCTTATATTTCTGCTTTTTTGTTACTCTAATTCACTTTTTCTTTAGTGGGAAATTATGTAACAATATATAAAAACAGGCAAAAACACACTATACGTATATCATGTGATGTTTATTGGCTTAACAATATATAACAAACAATAACTTTAAAATAATTCATTTCCATAATATATATATATATGCACATCAACCTTGTTCATTTAAATTATTAAAATTTGATGGATACACTTTATAGTTAGTATATTTCTACAGCAAAATTTCTAATTCAATTAATGTGGATGTAGTTTCTTTTAGACTTGATTAGATAACAATATTAACTCCTAGAAAATATGTAAATATCATTTCTCCATACTGAGATTATTGTTCTACTTTCTTAGCAGCCTACTGACATAGTAAATAATACATTAGGTAACTTTGCCATATCTAAAATTCAAATCTGAAATGCAGATTATAATTTTTTTTTCCAAATAACTTAGAATTTTTGATTCATAAAAGAATAATAAAGACAACGACATTAATTATCAATCATGTCAATTGTTGGATGATGTTTTCTTTGTTTTACCCTCTAACTAAAAATGTTAATTAACTGACCAATACCAGATGATTAGATGAATTGGCTAAGTATTGTCTATCTGAAAGTAAAATCCTAAACCTGATTGCAAAATTTCACGCTTACCTGGACAAGATAAGAACTCATATCTAACATTGGTTAAGAAAATATATCATAATTTCTTAGATGGAAGATAAATTCCAGGATAATATGAGTTAATTAAATGAGTATCAATATAAAAAAAAACATAATTAAAATATGATGTAATCTTCATTACTAGTGATAGGATAAATACATTTACAGGTACTGAACCCAAGGTGCAAATTATCTTTTTATTCTTCAATGTATTTTAAGATTAGTCTTTTCTAGTGGGTGAGAATGTTTCATTGTACTATAAATTTAAATACATTGAAGAATAAAAAGATAATTTGCACCTGTAAATGTATATATCCTATCACTAGTAATGAAGATTGAATCATATTTTATTCATGCTTTTTTTTATATTGACACTCACTTAATTAACTTATATTGTCCTGGAATTTATCTTCCATTTAAGAAATTATGATATATTTTCTTAACCAATGTTAGATATGAGTTCTTATCTTGTCCATACAATTCTTCCAATTACATTTAACAATTGAATCAAAAGCAATAATCAATTTACTTAAAAGTTATTGATTGACCTTCATCAATGAGAAACATTGAATTGCAGTCATTTTTTGCACCTTTTACACTTTCTAAACTAACGGTTTAAAAATTAAATCCCAAGTCAACTTTTTTGTCAAATCTGTTTACAATTAAAAGATGACTGGCACCACTAAAATATATACTTGCAATCCTAGTACCCATATAACTATACAAGTAATTTACCTTATATCCAATATTTCATGCTGTTTGAAATTTGAAAATTATTAGATATTATAGAAAAATAATAGTGGTTGCTGGAAATATATATGAAATCTATTGATTCTCACAGATGAAAATCAAAAGCTGTAACTGTGGATTTAATTGGCAACATCTGTTGATGTCCATTCACTTTTCACAACTACCCAAATACCCAGAAAAATAATATCTATTTTTGAAAATACATATCTCTGTGAACAAACGTTTTTACAACTGAGATACAAGAAAATAAAAATTCAATAATGTAAAACATGACTTTTTATTTCTTCTTCTTGTTTTCTAATATATAGCTGAATTGTTTTAGCAAATCTAGAGTTTCCTACTCCACATTTTTTTCAAGTTTAGGGATATGTTTCTTTAAAAAAAAAACTGATTTTCTCTGGCTCACTAGTCATTAGAAAATTATTTTTACATCTTTTCTCTAAAAAAAATTTGAAGATTCCTGTGATAATCAACAGATGATTTCCGAATTGTAAAATGTGGCAATATGAGGTCATCAGAATAGTTTAACAGAATATACTAGAATCTTATTTTATATAAATCCATTTTGGTTACATTATTTGAGAATATGAAAAATAAAATATACATGGTTATTAAATGAGATTCTTTTGATAGTCATACACATATACCTATATTATGGCAAATAGGAATTATAACAATTCCATTTTTCATAAGCCTTACTATGAATTTATAATTATAATTTACTCTATTTAAAAATGACAGATAAAATTTGTAATCATTAATGAGCTACTTTTAATGCACTTTATAACACAGAAATTCATTCTAATCAAAAAAATTCCATTTTTATATAAATCTTAGCAATTAAATTATATACAGTATATCAATTCTTACAATAAAGAGCTGCTATAATTTATGATGTATGAATCACAACATTAAACATTCTTGACTGACATCAGTGTGAAAATACTGCATAAGAAATTTACATCATCTTAGTTATAATTATTAAATGCTTTTAAAAAAATTCAAACCACTTTTCAAATATATTCAACTGTTAGTGATAATATAAAGATTACTAATGTAACATTAATAGTTGAAGATATTTGAAAAGTTTAAATGAAGTATCAATTTTCCTAAAAATTTACTAGATAATGAAAATAATCCAACATATAATTATAACTAAAATGCTGTTATCACATATTTCAAATATTTCCAATATATATATATATATATTGTTATAATACATTTGAAAAATATTATAGATATCAATTTTTTTCATTAGACCATTTAAATATCAGTTCTACTATTATTTATCTATGATTGACATAATGTTTGCTTAGATAGTTCATATAGTGTTTACAGATTATAATATCTACATGATTCCTATTCTAGTTCTAAAAAAAAAAATATTCAACTTATTTCTAAGTAATTAAATTCAATTTTATTTATTTAATACATCTTGAGTATTATTATTATTTGATTTTCTTTTCTTAATGTTATTGGTAAGAATACTTCACTAAACCAAATTAAAAAAAAACATTATAATCTTTGGTACATATCCATAAATGCGGCTGTATTTATCTAATTCATAATCCATTTACAATTTAGGTTCCCTTAATAATTTTAGTTATATTCAAAAAAATTTGAATAGATTTTAAATTACTTAATAATTCAACTTAATTTCAAAAATTGTATATTTTTTTCATTATGATAAATATTGCTTTTAACAATAAAATCAAAGTTACTCTAGATATGGGTGTAGAGAAAAAAGCAAACCATTTTTCATATAAAGAATAAAAGAGCATATTTCAAGTCATTCATTTATGATATTCATCATAAATGATTTCACGAGGATCAGATTATGGTTTTTAAAAATGAACAACCATCTTACAAATAAAAATATTTTGCATTAAAAATATAAGATATACTTTTAATAACAAAAACTGCTAAAAAAATATTAGTAAGTGACTGTTCACTATGCCCAGAAAGGCTCATTTCAAATGAAAAAAAGGAACATATATACGCACTTGGTTTATTCAAGACTGCAGATTCAATTTTCTTCTTATATTTAAATTAAATTACGAAAAAAATAAATAAATATTCTCAACCAGATTACAAAAGAAAAATGCATAAATACATATAGTGTGTACCAAATTATTACTTAATTTTTTAAATAAGTTATTGTAAGCAAAACTTACTCTTTTTAATTTAAAATGCACTTTACTGAAAGTTGCAAAACAGGAATGTTTTCGAATTTCCACAGTATTGAAACTATAATCACAGTCCTCGTCTCGACCAAATGAATACTGCTCATTTTGTAAGTCTGAAAAAATTTAAATATGGATAATCTTAAAAGATTTCAAATATGCAAAATAAGTGTGTGTAATCTACCCATTAGATGGAGCTACCATAGAACAAAAGAAAATAAGTCAATAAAAATAAATAAAGAATAAAATCAAAAAAATAAAATATTTTGGAATAAAAATAATTTATTTATCAAAGAATATCAATTATTTAACAATGACAAATAAAATATACATAGAAATGAAAAGTCTATAGTAAGAAATGTCCATATTTACTTTTGAATTTAATTTATGATTTATTCTTAAATTTACTGTTACAAGTAATAATATATTTTCCAATAAAAATGTATATTAAACAAATGAAAGCACAATCCATGCAAGAAATGTGTATGAAATAAAAGGAAATAATATTTAATGTACAAACATTGTAAATTCAAAAATAAATTAACACATTTGTAATTGATTTGCATTTTTGCATACATTTGCTTAGTCATCAATATATATTTTTTGTTAAATAATCTGCATTGTTTTGATAAATAAATTATTTTTATTGTAAAATATTTTTTTTGTATATAATTTTAGTTGATATACTCATGTAGCCATGAATTCAAAAATAAATGGACATTTTATTTTTATCCATTAGTTTTTCTTCTGTTCAATGGTAAGTACTATAGACATTGATAAAGCTGTTAGATCATATACTGTAACAATGCTAGTATTTAAAAAAAAAATATTATAATTTGATTTGAAGCATTTTAAATAAAGATGAGAATCATTACTTTGACATGAGTCTTTATTATATAATTGCATTATATAAACAACACTAATTATTTAATGAGATACTAAAATAAAAAGTTAGCAAATACAGTCAATAATAATCAGAAGTAAGATCAAATTGTCTAGATTCTTACATTTTTCTCCGGCCTTCCTTTGATATTTACTTAGATTAACTGAACATAAATTTCATATTATGTATTTAAGTAACAGTCAAAAAGAATGGTCAGACAATTTATTGAACTATTTTTTTAAAAAAAAAAAACTCAGCTAATTTTTATCATTATTTTTAGAATAAATTGTTTTTAATTTCTGTCATATATATTCTAATAAACAATACACAAAATATTTGCCTAGTGTAATAATATTGGTCTGTATTTGGGAATATTTATAATTTTAAAACTAATGTATTGTGGAGTATATTAAAATCCATATATTATTTATATCTATATATGTACGTACACACACTGATTTTTAATAACAGATGCTATGTTAATTTTTTAAGGACATATTAGCATATTATATTACCAAATATAATAGTACTTTTCCCAAATGATTCTGATCTTTACAAATCTACTTCCCATTACACAATACAGTATATATTATAGTATTATATATTTTACTATGTATGTAATTATTAAAATGGTGCATCTATTCATAATTTTCAATATAAAACACAATAATAGCATAAAATTAATTCCTACCAAACAATTTGAAATGATATTTTGTTATTGGTAAACAGTGAACAACAATCACCAATGTCTTAACAAAATAAACAAAAATAACTATCAATAAAGAAAAAAATATAGAACCTCCTTATCATCATTTTCAATCCACTGCAGGAAGATCTCTCCAAGTTCAATCCATCTTCTCCAATCTCTAGCCTCTCTTCTCCTTATCATCCCTGCACACTACCTTATTTCATCAATCTATCTCACATGTGGTCACTTCCTAGGTCTTTCACAATCTCTTGGAATCCAGTTTAAGATTTTCAAATGTTCGTCTATTATCAACTCTTCTAGCAATATGTCCATCCCAACTCCATGTCAGTCTCTTAATTCTTTCAATGATATCAGTAACAGCTGTTTGTTCTCTTACCCGTATATTGCATTTTTGATCTGTGCTTTTTGAAAAATCCAAGTCACCAAAAGGTAGAATGGTTGTCGAACTGAATTCAGGTCTATATAACTATACAAGTGAATAAGTTTGAGAAGGAAACATTATGATGTTTTCATCTTGGGCTCTTAGCTTATAGTTAACCAAATAGATAAAAGTTGGCTGCTGAAGGGTTGCATTAGATCTAAAGATCCAGGAGCAATGCTCTCAAATCCAAGGCTCCTTACTGATGAAAGTCACAAGCTAGAAACTAGCCTGGGGATGTTGAATGAGTAGGCACTAGATAGGGATTTTATGCACAAACATTCCTGCATCCATTGATTATGAAAACTTGTACTCAGTGGTATTTACTATATGGAGAATTTGGTACTCTTATTAAGTTGTAATTATCTTGATAAAATTTTTATATAAAAATGATAAAAGACTGATAGATCTGTAATTTCTAATATCTTCTTTATCACTTTTTTAAATATTAGCGTTAATATTGCATTCTTCAATCAACTGGTACATCTTTATCATTTAGACATTTGGTATATAACATTGCCAAATTTTTTTCTATTTCTTTAGTTGCTTCTTTTAAGCTGTCATTACCTGGAGCTTTTCCCTTCTTCATAAATTTAATTGCTTGTCTCACTTCTTCATTTAAAATCCTAGGCAATTCAGAAGCTAAAACAATTGTAGGAGGTACTTTGCATTGTTATTACTGTATAATTCTTGATAGAACTATTCTATACATTTCGTGATATTATCTCTCTTTTTAATAATAGTTCCATCTACTTTTTTTTATTGCAAAAATGTTTTCTACCTATACAAGTCTTTTATTCTCTTCTATAGCTTTCTTTGCTAGTTCATAATTATACTTTCTAATATCATTATCAACTCTTTTTCGCACAATTTTACAAAATTAGAGATATTCAAACCTTCTTAATGCATCATTTATATATACATATTCATATTCATCATTTTTGTCATAAATTCTTTATTCTCAGTAGAAATTTTACTGGTCAATTGCTGCTTTTTTTCTGCCAGCTATCTTTGTTGTAGTTCATTCAAATCTGAATCATATTCAAAATCTATTAATATTTGAAAACAATTTGTAAGTTTTAATTTAAATTTATTAGAACGTTTCTGAAGATTGGGGATATCAACTGTGAATATTGTTTTTCATAATAATTTTTGTATCTCTAGTTTTGTATTAACATATATCTAACATCTCACTAATTAATGATCACTTTATGTATTGAATTTATTAAGAATATTACAATCTTGAAATATGTCATTTCTGTTAGTCAAAATATAATCCAATTTTGGTGTACCTTCATTTGGATGCTTCCATGTCCATTGTCGTTTAACATTTTTCTCAAAAAATGAATCCATAATATGTAGTTTTTCTTTTTCTGCAAATTCCATGTCTTTGTACTCTCTCATTTCTATTACCACAATCAAATTTACCTACTGCACTTTCATTTTTTGATTGTTTATCAATTCTAGAATTCAAGTCTCCTATAACAATTTTAAAATGTTTAGTCTAATCAAAAGCCTTTTGTACATCCATATAAAAATCCTCTACTACTTCATCACTATGAGAACTTGTTGGGCATATACCTGAATTATCTGCATAAGGTATCTGCTATTAAATTGAATAACTAATGTTGCCATTCTGTCCCATATACCATCAATCCTCGCAATGTTGTTCTTCCACTTATTATTTATAATGAATCTTACTCCTCTTGTATTTCCAATGTCCGTGCTTTTGTAACACAGTGCATGTCCACTTTTTAAATCAATTTGTCTTTTTACCTTTTCATCTAACTTCCCCAAAGTCCAATAAGATGATCTTTAAAATAGCAGTATAATCCCTGTTCATATATATATGAGATAATCTAGCTTCAACAAATATTAGTTATATATTTAAGAAACAACAGCTTAATGCCTTTCTCCATTAAGAATTTGAAATAATGGCTGATCAAGCCTAATAAACTATTGAAAGATGTTTGATAGATTTAAGACAATAAACTGTGAATTCACTGATCACCAAATCCATTTTAATGATGATTACTAAATGTGCTCTTTTTTTTCCCACTAACTTTTCTGCAATACACATCCTTTTATGCATTTTACATAATACACATACAATAATTTATCATTCCATAAATTCAAAGATAGTTGGCAGTCTTGACTGTCCAATAATCTTTTTCAAAGCTCTGAAAAAGATTATTGGAGAATAGAAACAGTCAGCTACTTTTTAAAGTGTGGAATAATAATTTATTGTATTTACATTGTGTAAATATACATATGTACATAAAAGAGTGTTATCATTGTTTTACTTATATTAGTTCAAATTACAAATACTTGAATACAGACTTTCAAGCTCCCTTCAGCTATCCACTCCATCTTATACAACTGATGCACATACCTACACCCATGAAGAAGATAAATGATCTCCAATGTACGTATTCCATGCTGAATCAGCATTAAACTGAGGCACATACCTACACCCATGAAGAAGATAAATGATCTCCAATGTACGTATTCCATGCTGAATCAGCATTAATCAGTTGGTTCAGACTATCCCCCCCACACACATATATATAATCAGTGCTCATTTATATTAAGATAGCAAATCTTCAAACTTTAATAGACAGACTTCAATCATCCTGGAACACTCAAACCCCTTGCTGATGCCAATATTATTGTTATGCCCATGTTGACTTTAAGTCACTTTGATCCTCATGTATAGGATCATGTCCATTAAAATACACAGAAGAGGGATGGGCACAATACAGGCTAAATCTGTAATATTTGATTGAATACAAACCCATTTAACCTTGAGCATTATTACACTTATTATTTAAGTAATACTTTGGGTGCAATTTGAAAATTATAATTGTAATTTGTAATGTTATAATTGACTATTTATTAGTCTGCATTCAGAACAGGTTATATTTACCCGTTTAAGGTTTATTTAAATGACAATCTCTGTAGTCAAGTTGCAATCTTTAGGGTCTTTATAAATATATGAGACCATTAATGGAGGTGGATTCCACCTCTATTGCTAAAAGGTTGCCATGACAACAGTTTGAAATTCTTGATTGTTATCTACATTGGGATTGTCTAAGTGATGACTGGTTTCTAAAGGTTAAATACAATTTATATTCTTGGAGTTTTAGATGTAAATTATAAGGGACTTGAACACAGACTTTCAAGTTTCCTTCAGCTATTCACTCTATCTCATACAACTGCTATACATGACCATACCCATGTGAAAAAGATAAACGATCTCCAATATACATATTTCATGCTGAACCAGCCCTCATCAGTTGGTCCATATCTCATCTTCCACACATATACATAATCATTGCTTAGTTTATGTTAAGATAGCATATTTTCAAACTTTGATGAACAGGCTTCAATCTACTCCACCTTCCAACTCTTGGTGGAGTACATTGAAGCCTGTCCATTAAATTTGCTATCTTAATGTAAACCATATATAATGTGTGAGAGATGATAATCTGGACTAATCGATGAGTGCTGGTTCAGCACAAAATGCATATATTGGAGATCGTTTATCTTTTTCATGTGTGGTCATATGTATCAGTTGTATGAGATAGAGCAGATAGCTGAAGGGAGCTTGAAAGTCTGTGTTGTAAAACCCTAAAAATATAAATTATACTTGTATTCAATCAAATATTAATTAGTTCAATAACAATTCTAATCAGAAGATACTGCTGCAAAGAGAAATAAAAACTTTTCAATGATGGTAGTGTAAAAAAAAAAAAAAAAATTAAAAAGTAGCAATCAATCAATCAGATATCAGCTTGTAATGAAAGACTTGCGGTCAAGTCCAGGTCAGGTAAGTGTTAAATTTTTTTTTAGGATTACAGAGAAGTTTAATTTTTCTTTTTTTGTCAAGTTGATGACAACAAATCAATTAGCATTCAAATTGTGATTAAAAATAAATATATTTATCTGTTTCTAATATGAATAATCTTAAATAAGTTATTCTGATTAGTAGAGATATACTCCCTGTAAAAATAAAAATTAAATCAACAAAAAAATGTATTGTGCCATTACAAAATGACACTGTCCGCAATTTTCCAAAAATTACTCAAATTACGACAACCGATACTAGGGCACCACTAGATATATAGCCTAGCACTAGATCTAGAAGAAACTTCAACGATCATAGTGATAATTTATTTATGTACAGCGGTCACCTAATAGATTTTAAAACAATCTTACACGTACTTTAATTATACCGAATGGATACTTAATTATTAAACTAGTAATGAAACTAAAGGCACAGATACCCAAATATGGTTATAAACTTTTATTATATTCATTTTCAATCCTGAATACTTTTCAAATCCCCTTTTTGAAAGCACTCAAGACTGATTCAATCTCAGTTTTAAGACAAAATATAAGCTTAATTTTATATCCATTCATTTTCATTTTAATACTATTCATTATTAACATTTTATATCTTTCCCAAGGAAACATGCAATGCACAAATCCTATGAATGACAGGACCCAGGTTTATTCTGGAGACCTGTCCAAATAGGTGTGCCTTTAAGTTGACATACATTAAGAATGAGCAGTATCAATCGCCATTCAAATCCTCAATCCTATATGTTACATAATTAAATTCTAACCTTATTGGACAACACAAGTGTCCATTGTTTGCTTATAGCCATTGGGGCATCCATTTTCTGTACACCAGGTTCCGACCTAAGATTCCTGTGTTTGTATTATTGGAACATTTAACCGAACTAAACCTCTCTTGTCTTTCAAGATTGAGCAGCAAACATTTTGAGTAATCTAATATCATTCTTACATTTAAATACAACAAAAATGCATAAAAAAATATACATAAAGAACAGATTTAAGTAATCTATCATTATATCCTCCTCCCATTTCAATTAAGCTAAAATAACTTGTTAAAAATCCCCATTAATAGTTCCACACCATATTGTTGAAACATTTAACAGTTAATGGAGTCTAGATTTCTATTACACTATTTGGAATAAAAGTTCACTCAACAGTTCATAGTTATTCTGATCAATCAGTGGTTCAACTTTCCCCAGGTGATCAAAGTTCTTATATGCTGGTGTAAATCCTGTATGTTGTCCATTGACTTTTCTTGATATCCTTGGCTATCTAATTAAATCCTTCCTTTCGATGGTTGACGATCGTTCGTGTAGGTTTAGATATGGCAGGAAGACATATTTCCCGAGGGGAAAGTTTCTTAGATGTTCTCTAGCCGGAGAACATTTTCTTGGTGCTGGTTAATAATATTTTCTAGCAACAGTTCTGGATTTATAACATTTTTTTTTTTTTTGAGAAAAATGGTCTGACTGCTCTAACAAAAGAAAACTCCACAATTTATACATTTTGTTGATAACCAGATTCATACATTGATTTATTTTTAGCTACATTTTAGCACTTTTAATTTTTGTCCTTTTTTGGTCATTTTCATTTTTTAATTAGTGGAAAAAGTTCTGGTTCAATTAGCACAATAGAGTGCAAAATATTTTTAATATTTGAAGTTTCCACAGAGTTAATTGCAAATCTGTATAATTTTTCTGAGAAACACACACAAAAAAAAATCTTTTAAGAAAGATTTATCTCGAGAGTTTTAATTAATTTATAAATAATAATAAAAAAACAATTCATTGAAGAAACTGATTTTTTCTGAGATAAAGAAAAAAAACTTTTAAAACTGATTTAAAGGATTAAAAATAATACATTATATCTTTTAAAACTCTACTGTTAACCTAACGATATAACACAAAATTAAATATATACATATTTACAGATGAAGTGGCAGAAAATACCACCTCAATATGATCTCTGCTTGCCAATTACTTTACAAAAATCTATTTCTCATACTCCATTTATGTTACTTAGTAGATAATAATGTTTAATAAATCCTTATTCAATGTTTTTCTACCCATAAGCCAGATTAGTTTCTAGCTTATGGCTTTAATATAAATTGTTTTGGATCTGAAGCTAATGTTTTTTGGATCTAATGTATCTTTCCTTCAGCAGTCATTATTTACACCTTCTCTTTAACTATCAAACAATCAGCCTAAAATTCAAAATCTTCCTTAACATTATGAATCCAATTGAACTTGCTCACAAAGGATATATGTTTGACACATTTAGTATCTATATTTTGGTAACCTCAGTTTTACGACAAATGTAAATATATATATTCCTTTGACAGTCAAAAAAAAAGAAGTAAATGAAAGTTGCTAGAGGAAAAGTACATTAGGTCCAAAAAAATCCAAATATGTTCAATCCAGATTCAAAACTCCTCACTGATAAAGCCATAAGCTAGGGACTAATCTGGGTTATGGTTATGATAGCAATGGATACAGATTTATTAAATACTATTATCTTGCATCTAGAGATTACTTAAGCTTACATAAGATGGCAGAACTGAAGAAAGAAAAATATATTTGCTACTTGCTAATAAAAAGTACAATTACTGTAAAATTGTACTTTCAACATTAATAAAATACAGTCTTTGGCTAACTTTATTTTTAATGTACCACATAGCAAAATAGTATCACAAAATATGATGATTTTTAGTATTTAAAATCTTGGCTTGCACAAACAATAAGTGTTGACAGCAATTTGCTGTTTAGCATAGTAAATCTCAATTTTATCTGGAGATATAAAATAACTTATTTGTAACTCAGTTCTTCATCCTTGACATCCAGGAGCTGTTTGTTCAACATAATGAAGTACACATTATGTCAAGAGGATCCACTTTCATTTCAATAAGAAATTCCTTGAATGATGGAATCTGCTAGACTGCTCTTCCAAAATGATTATATTACTATCCAGATTTCTCAATACATAATAATTTCTTAAGGGAATTCACTTAAAAAAAAAAAAGGTACTTAAGTTTTAGTCTGGACACCAAGTACTGTATTTTTTTACAATAAATTTAGAATACTTAAAAAGAAAAAAGTGAACAAAAAAAAAAATAATGGACACATATATTAACTAAAAAAAGAAAAAGACATTAAAAAAGTAAATAAACCACGAATTTGTTATTTTTGTATTTTTTGGATGGTATTTCATATCATTAAAAACATCCTTCCTTTTTCCGGCATACTTTGGCACAAAGCGCTGTCATTAACCGCATGTCTGGATTAACACTTAAGTACCAAAAATTACATGAATGATATAAAAATGCTTGTTAGGTTATTTAAATAATATATGTATATATGAGACAATATGTTTACATTTAATTTTAAAAAAATTTAATTTTAATCAATAAAAATATTATTTTTTATTAAAAACAAAATTTTAATAACTTATGTAAATGAGATTACAAAGAAATCAAGTCATATGACACGTGACCTAATTTAATAAGCTTGTATTACAAATGTTATATAAAGAGCTTGCAAATAAGCTCTTAACAAGCTTTGCAGAATATCCCCAGCCTACTGGCTTCCTCAGTGAGGTGCTAGGATATTCAAGCATTAGATTAAATATCCTAGTACCTCACTGAGGAAGCCAGTAGTAGAACCCAGTCTGGGGTTGGGAATATTCTGCAAAGCTTGTTAAGAGCTTATTTGTGAGCTCTTTATATAACATTAGTAAATGAAGATGTATAAACAAATAAATAGCAATAAAATATCGAGTTTTTTTTTAGCAGTCTGTTATTTTGAAATAAATATGTTAAATTTAATAGAATTATACTAAGGTATGTAATAAGTGCAAAAAAAAAAGAGTCACAAGCCAAAATATTATGCAAACATTGATTTCACTGCTTTTGTCAAAGAATCTGATGCCGTAAATTTATAAGGTTTGTGGCAATGTTTGAAATTGGCTGATTTAAATTTAATTTTATTATACAGTAATATTAAAAAGAATGTTATTTAAATAGTTAAAAAGTTTAAATGGCAAGTTTTTATACTACTAACAAATCACCAATATCCAGCTTTAACAATATAAGATGAGCAGCTCCCGACTCATGTCATCACATGGAAGTTTGTGTAAAAAGGGATCATCAGAAATTCCTACCTTTAATATGTAAACCCTCAAATAAATATCTAGTTTTTGCTTTCCTTTATCAATGAAACCTAGCATTCAAAGTTGGAAAGAATGCAGATATGCATCCAGCAACCAATGTTAACTGCATTTTACCTATCATGCTAAAAACTTGAAATTCAAATTAGTCTAAGGAATTGAATCCAAATTGACCTGTCTGAATAATTATATAAGATCTGAAATCATTTCACTAACTATATTTTAGTATCTTCAGTTCTTCATTAACTGTAAGCATCTTATTCCCCTGGCTAGGGATTTGTTATTATTATTTGATGTTATTATCATTCCTAGTCAGGAAAATAAGGAGCCTACAATTAATGAAAAACTGAAAATAAAATGTAGTTATTGAACAGTTTTCATATATATAATTATTGAAGCAGATTGACTTGAGTACCAAACTTTTGGCTGATTTGAATTACAAGTTTCAAACTTGAAATCCTAATCATCATTAATAAAAATAAAAGCCATAAACTTATCTGAAGGTGAGATTTAAATATCAAAATAGTGATTTTATAAGAACCAGGTAATCACTGATTTCTCAAACTTATGCTAGGCGGCACTAGACTGGAGAACTGCTCTTTTTTGAAGTTATTATATTCAGTATAAATTTTTACTATTGTAAGTAAAATAATATTTAAGCATTGCTGAAGTAGAAAACAGAATTTCAGTTGGCCTGAATAAGATTTTTCCTCACTTTCCAAACTGGAATTAAAGAATCTTAAGATTGTCAAAAATGCTACTTTATCTGGTAATCATAAACAGGTCTTAGAACAAAATTTGCAATGACAGACAATAAAAGATTAGATTACCATAACATTATTGACATAAAGTTGTGAAATGAAAATGTTTGGATTTAGCTTTATTACAAAGCTAGTTTTCAATAAAATGTATTTTTTAGACATTCAAACTTTTTAACTTAATAATAAATTTAAGTGATAGTGATAATATATTTAATACACTAGGATTAGATAAATAAGTTAAATAGATAATTAATTTCATTCGACTTTCATTCTATTACTTCTTATTTCATATACAATTTTAAAATATGGTTTTCTTTTAAATTCAGTTTCTTTTTTAAAAAATAGCAATATATATGTGCATAAAATCCCTATCTAATTCCTACTTATCCCATATCCCCAGACTAGTTTCTGGCTTGTGGCTTTCATCAGTGAGGAGCCTTGGATCTGAGAGCACTTCATCTAGATCTTAGGATCTAATGCAAGAACATTACGTAAACATTGTAATGGCTGCTAGAAGGCTGCATTAGATCCTAAGATCTAGGTTCAGTGCTCTCAGATCCTCACTGATAAAAACCACAAGCTAGAAACTAGTCTGGGGGTATTGGATGAGTAGGCACTAGATAGGGATTTTATGCACAAACCTTCTTGCATACAATGATTACTCTGGCTTGCACTGAGTGACACTATTGTATGGAGAGTTTTGCCTGTTTTTACAGATGGTGATATTTTAAATCCCCAACACCCAGTGGTTGTTGGCTTTGTTTCTTAATTCTTTACCTATACAATATATGATGAAACAAGAATAGCTCTCTATTGTATTCCATCTATAATAAGGTTGAATAATCAGTGATTACCAGATAGTGTTTCATTTAAATCTCCATTCCCAAATCTGTTACTGGCTTTTTATTAATGAGGTTTGGATTCAAAGATGGATGTAAGGCAGTTACACATTTAAAAAAAATTTTTTTCCTACATTTAACTACTCAAGCTAAAAACCTGAAATTTAAACCAACCTAAGATTTTGAATCCAAGTCAACCACTTGAATTTATATATATATTCTGCCCTATTTCTAACACATCAGGCCCCTAAAGTTGAGGGCCACAATCTGCCCTTGTCATCGTGTGTAGCTCCACTACACATCAGGCCAATCACGTTGAGGGCCATAATCTAACCGCCCCGTTCCCGCATCTCCACTTACCCCAAAATAAATATAATATAGTGAAAATCACCTAACCGGGTTCTAGCTCTAATAATTAATGAAATATTCAATTAAATGCTTTACTAGCTCAAGTTTCTTAAAATTAACTTAGGTTCTGTTTTAAACTAACTCAAATAAATATTCAGGAATTCATGAGACTAGAAGTGGAAATACTGGTGACAAGGTAGATTACATTGAGACAATATCCCACAGGATACCACCTCAATGGCATAAGAACACTATCCCCCTTATACTACTATTACACATAATAACTACATAGTATTCTTATGACTTCCGCAACTTCTAATCACTAAGACTCATTTAACAATTAAAGTATTAATCTTTTATCTCTCATAATAATAATAGTAATCATCTAGCTCAAATGAAATAATCTCAGGTTCTTAAATTTATTCGCATGTTAATAACATATGGTAGCAAAATATGATAAGGGATTTTATGTCATAATCTACTACTCTGAAATTAGATTAATAATAAAACAATAATAATCACAATCTTCATTGCTTAATCCAACTAGTACAGCTTTTCTTTCATCGCAAATTTATAACCGTAATAAATTAGTTAATAATCTAATATCCCCTTTTTTATCTTTAAGTAATAAAATAAATTAATAAGTGGCAGTGTTTAGATAATCTGATAAATAAAGCAAGTGGCAACTAATAGCATATAATTTAGCAAAATATTATGATAATGGATTGATAACCAGTAACGCAATGCAATTTTATAATTATTTAATTACAAGAACATCAATAAATATTTAAGATTAAACATACTTCTCTATTTATCTTTTGTGCAAACAATCATATACTTAGTTTAATGGTTGTGAACATACCCTGTGAATTCATGCAATGATGTAGAGAAAACAAAACTCAGACACAAGTTTTAATAAACAAATTTTAAAATTTTATTAACATCAATAAAAAATAAATAAAACAAACAAATCCATCTACATCTATTTACAAGGGATATCCTCATTTTTCTTTACACTACAATAGCTGAATTATACACATTTATATTTCTTTTATCGTTAATTAAACTTATTATGCCTTTTAAAAGTTATTTATTTATTTCTCATTAGGTTTATCATATCACTTATTTTAACTATTTTATGGGTAACACCATTCTTTACCTTTTAATATTAAAGTTACTGTATTATAAATTATCTATGTGGATAAACATCATTTATAACATCATAATTTTACAATCAATATGTTTTTTAAAAGAAAATTACATTTTCTTGTAACTTTATATAAGTCACTCCGCATATTATTCAAATATTATTATTACTTTTAACGTTTGTTCTCCAATGCTCGTAAACTATAATACGTTTATTCCATAAGCCATACTCATGTATAATACTATAACACGGGTTTAATTATCACCTGTTACAGTTTCACATATACTATAATTATCGAATGTTATTGTATCTTTTCAAATATGCAATACTTATATTTTTTAAAATATAATTAACAATAAGAAAACGTGAAATTATATTTAATATTTTTGTATATTTCTATTTGGATATACTTTTATAAAATTATAGTTCATTTCTTAAAAAAAAGAATTAAAATAATTCTCTAACTCCTTCCCTTCTTAGGAAATCTGCATCTTTCTTTCAATAATCATAATCTACTCTTCGTTAATACTTAACTATTCTTATTCCAAATAATAGCATGACATACATTCTAAAATATCTATTGTTTCCCTTTTAATAGACTTATCATATAATGATGTAGTTGCAAGAAATACAGATAAAGATAGCGAAAGATGTATAGGATATCGGGAAGATAGATAGATAACTTATCCGCAATATACTTCAAAAAATGTATGGAACAGTGTGAATAGGTCCGACATTCATTGTCTAATAACCTTGGCGATAAGCATGATGTGGCAGCTATTTACTCAGCTTTACCAAACATCTAGTACGACTCACAAGAAATATATAAAATACCACTGTCCAAGACAACATGTGTACCAGTCGTAGGGCTTTGTTAACTACGCTGATTAACATCTAAAACTACTTATTATTTCACTCCCTGTAGCATCCTAGTTTTTAATACATCCTCTTGGTTTCCGAATCACCACGTACTACCAAGTCACTATCCAAACTATCTCTCGAGATTTTTACTGTATCCAACATCGATAAAATACTAACTACCTTTTAAAACAATAAACAAAATTCAATAATATAAAACATTTCCCTATTCCATAAGAACAATTTGTCTTGCTTTATTACACTGTAGGTTCAACATCTACATTTTGTTAAAATAACATTTAAATATCCCAATCGGAAAATTAACAGAAAATATCACATAAACATCGGTTATATTGAACTATATTAATAACACATAAAATGATTATCGTATGCATATTTTTAAAATCTAATCACATCTCAAAGTGTTTTAGAGTGTTGTTTTCAAAAATGCGTTTTACAACAATAATAACAATAAAACTTTTGCGCTACATTCATTCGATTCTCAGCTGATCTAAATAAATAAAGCATACATTATATATCATTAATAATTATAAATGTTACCAAAAACAATCTTTATCTTCCTATCAGAGTTCGTAGTAGGCTTCTTTCTCTTCGAGCATCGCAAATATACAAATTTCCACATACATACAATTTTATTCTAAAATTCAAAATCAAAACACATTATTTCATATAATGTTATATTACGAATTAATGTATTTTGTTTTCCCTATCGCTATCTAAAACTTAATGTTTAACTTAGATTAGTAAAGAAAATAATTCAAACCATAATCACATATTTTTCTGATGGTATATCTTGGTTAGTCCCATAATATTTATTATTTCTTCTTTTGTCCGAATGTTCTCCTTTCTGCTTATTAAAGTTTTAAATAAATTAGTTCATTTAATAAACTGTTTAGACAATCTTTAGTTTTAGTGTTTAATCCAAAATTATTAGAAAACATTTTATTTAGTTATCCCACGAAGCTTTTTAATGTTCTGGCGAATATTACCTCGGCGCGTTGATGCATCTTTATTTCTAGTTAAACTACAATTATTTAATAATTACGGTACCAATTGCGTTTTCCATGGATCCAATATTTTATATTTCTCTTCTGTAAAATTTTTTTTTTTTTCTTTAGGCAAGTGTTTTCCTTAGTAAACTTCACTTTCATTCATTATTATTTTATATACACTACTTTCGATCTTTAACTATTTTCTAGAGTATTTTCTCAAGTCATCTTAAAGAAAGCAATTCAAACTATTTCAATATTACAATTCCCTTTGTCCATTTATTCTTATACGAATAATACTTATTTTTATTTTCCATTATCTTCATTAACTTTGCGCACAATGTCCTTTCATTGATTTTATACGCACGAAAACAGCTTTCATAGTGATACGCTATATAAACTATATCAACGAATAATATTAACATATTTGGAATATTATAAAATTTACAACTTGGTTTTAAGAATCTATCCATTTTCTATTGAAAACTCCGATTATATTTCGATAGAATCCACTGGCAGGTTACTGTAAAGTTAGTGAAACATTACTATGAAAAACTTTTTTTTAAAATTTTATTCTAAGATTCTTTTCGGATGATTTTTAAATTGTCAGTTGGTTTCTTTCAAAGATATTATTAAAATTATAATAAAATTGACTAATAAATTGAAGAAGAAAAAAAAATTTTAGAGAGCTTAAAATTTTACCTCTGCTCTGGAGTCAACACATTTTTGTTCTCCCCCGTTTATACAATTAGTTGGCGCGATTTTGGTTGTCTGCCAAGATCTATTTTTTTATTGGTCAATCCCTACTTGGATTTATAAACAATTTCTAAAGTTTTAAAATCATGACGTAATAGACTTAAATGTTAACTCATTATTATTTTTAAATCAATTATTATCTATTACAATTTAACTACCTTTAAAACAATTTTGAAACAATAATTAATAAAGGTGTATACTACTTATTTTTATTATGATGTGTGACAATTCCATCCACTTCTATAATATACTATTTAAATATTTTAATTATTAGTATTAATTTAAACCGGTGCTTATACATAGAATATTCCAGACAGTCACATAGTCATTTCCGGTGTTTAGTCTAATTTTATCTGTCTTAATAAATTTGCTACTTATATTATATAAAATAATTATATAAAATTTTGAAAAACAATTTAGAAAAATATAGAATTAGATACAATTCTCACCATCACAATATTTACTATTAAATATATCATATTAATCTTTTACTGCTTAATATAGTCTATAATTTTAAATACTATATAATATTAATTTTAAAATTTTTTAGTAATTGACCATTTATAACCATCATTGACCTATAGAAAAGGGCACAATATATATATATGACTCCAGGTTAGTATTGATATTTATTTAAACTGCAAGTATCTTTTTCTCTTGGCTATGAACATTAATAACAATAACAAAGCATTTAATTCTTTGCAAGAATAACTATTTTAGTGCCTTCTTCAGTAAAGTTTACCTGATGATAGTGCACATGTCCACTTTCATTTCTAGCTTTTACCTTTTTCAATAAGACTTGGATTCAAAGTGAAAACAATCTCAAGTCTGGAAAAATCCAACAATAACTCTGTGAGTGGGGATTTAAATGCAATACCATTTGGTAATTAATGATTCCTCAACCTTTTTACATGAATGGCACTGGAGAGTGATCTATTGTTATTAACAATATGTAAAATTAAAGATGTAAATAGAATTACCCAGTATGAAGACATTCACATTCACAATATACAAATCTTCTTTTTTATAGCACAAAGCATTCAAATTTCACTCCTTTTTTGTATTTTATAATTATCTTACATATAACAATCAATATTCATCCACCCATTATATTTCCTATGCAACTTCATTTTTCTTGTAGATTGCCTTTGACATATCTATAAATGCTTAATCCCACACCATTTTTATATAATAATACTATTTCCTTTTTACAAGCCAAATAAAATAATAAATTTACAAGTAAATAATATTGATTTTTCCCTTTGCATTTGTAATGCAAATTTGTGTATGTTTGTTTGTATGCACAATGAAGTGGTTTTTTTCTTCTTTATAACCTAAAGCTGAGTGCACTTTCGATGAAGCTCACCATAATCATAGTTTGGTAAGAAACTACTTAGCTATGCATATGAACAAACATATGCAAATTTGAATTACAAATTAATAATAGATAATAATCCCTTTTAACAAATAATAACTAATTTAGATTGTGTGAATCCCCTCATAACTCTCTCAGCAAATTGAATGCATCCAAAAATTAGTGTGTAAATATATTTATATGACTATTTAAGGCTAAGACCCACATTTAAAAAAAAAAAAAATTAATTGTAATTATTATGATTTTTTACGATTCTCAAAAAGTGTTTCACTGTGAGAGATGGCAGTAGTAGTAGTAATAATATTAATAATAAAAGATTTTCACAAAATATTAGAAATTAATATAAAATTTGATAACAAAATTTTCAACAAACAATTTTATGAGGAAAAAAGCTATTGATTTTTCTTCTCTTTTAAGTTAGAAAACAAGAGCAGTTCCCATTCAAGTATCATTTATAGTAAGCTTGAGTAATCAGTGGGAAGTGCATTTAAATCTCCATCCCAAAATTAGTTCTTGCTTTTATCAATGAGACTTTACCTTCACATTGGAAATAATGCATTCTAAAAATCTGAAATTCAAAACATTCTGAGATTTAAATCCAAGATAGCCTAATTAAACCATTAAATAGATATGATTTCAGATATATTAGGACCCTCAGTTCTTTAGTAATTAGACATTTTTTACCCCTAACTAGGAATCTTAATAATAACAAATCACTCAATCATTTAGCTTACATAATTTACTAAACAAATACAGCTCTTCACTTTAATGCCATTTATAATAGCAAGGTTGAATAATCAATGATTAATAGTACATAAATGCATTGTTCCTAGTTTGGAATTATAATTTTCAAAACCAGAATGCACTATCT
This sequence comes from Epiperipatus broadwayi, assembly GCA_028023455.1. Classification (NCBI taxonomy): domain Eukaryota; kingdom Metazoa; phylum Onychophora; class Udeonychophora; order Euonychophora; family Peripatidae; genus Epiperipatus; species Epiperipatus broadwayi. Next base: position 12,267,845 of record JAQFVV010000014.1, read on the forward strand.
GGAATCATGGATTATTCAACTTTATTATAGATAGCACTAATACAAAAAGTTGCTTTTCTTTTATTGTATATTGTGTAAGCAAAATAATTGAGTGATTTATTATTATTATGAAGATTAACATATTTATAGTTAATAAACAATTGAAGATATTAAAATATATGATTACTGAGCCAGAATCAGAGCTATATAATTGCTAGATTTGAGTTTAGATCCTTGAAATATTTAGAATGTCAAACTTTTAATATGAATAATAAAATGGAGTAAAATTGATTGCTAAATACATAACTTCTAACTTTGAATCTCAGGTCTCAGTGATAAAAGCCAAAGCCAGAAACTGATCTGGGGGTTTAAATGCATTATCATCTGATAATGACTGATTATTCATTCTTACTATAGATGCATGGAGAGCTGCTCTTGTTTTATCATACAATGTGTAAGGTAAAGTTATAACATAAATTTTGATTCTACATACTTTTTTTATTTTTATTCTCATGCCTTTTTTATTAGTGTTCCCTTTTAGTAATGTAATAGTTTTATTTTTCAGCTGAAAACATATCCAACAATTAATAGAATTTTAATGCTTCAGACAACAGAAGAAAAAAAAGACCAATGAGAGTGAGCAATTTAGATAAATTACTGATAAAGCTAATCTTTTCACTTCTAATTTTCAGATACTACAAATAGAATGATTCTTGAGATAATTAATTTTGAAACACTCAAAGTTTGTTTTAACAAATAATTTAAATAATTGACAGTTTTTTTTATATATTTTTAATACAAAACAATTAGTATTATTTTTAAGTCAAAACATTCAGGCAACTAAACAATAAATTCCTATCACAATTTTTTTCTTTTCCATACATACTGAATTCATGGAAAGTATTTGTATTAATTAGAACAATAAATTATTAAAGCTTATAAAGCTGTGGTAATATAATGAATAAGCAAATATTAAAACATTTAATGACTAAACAGGTTTGGGTTTGAAATACAAAAGAATTGAGATCAAAATGAATATTTAAAGGTGAATTTACATACTAATGAGAAATGAGGGGGCTATAAGCATTATTTTTTAGAAAGAGGGGTGGGATGCTGGAGTCTTTTGATTGATGATATTTTGGCAATTGATAAAACCTCCTTAATCTTTCTCTTTCAATTGTCTCACTCTGAACAAATGATGTCAGCTGTGGAAAAATCAAAATTATGACCAAACAGAAATTCATGATCAAGGAAAAGGGAAGAATATTCGGTGCGTTTCCTAGCATGGTTATATAGAGAATTATGTTGGGCGAGTCTAGTGGACAAGTTGGCATGGGTTTCCCCATATTATATCTTTAAAAAAATTGAGTCAGAGCAGTTGATTTTATAAACAATTTGATGTGAGATCTCTTTGGGAATTTTATCCTTTGAATTGTTTAAAAGTTTGATAAGAGACAAAATTGAACAAAAAGTAATATTGTATTTATCGACATAGGAAAAGCACTAAATATTCCTTCCTTTTCCTCAACCATGAGTTGCTGTCTGATTATAACTTTGATCTTTCCACAACTGACCTTTTGTTCAGAATGTGATGATCAAAAGAGAAAAGTTCAAGAGGCTTTGTCAATTGTGAAAGATATCCATGCTATCAATAAAAAAACTCCAGCACACCTCTTTCTAAAAAAAGTGCTTACAGCCTCCTCACTTCTCATTAGTATGTAAATTCACTTTTAAATATTCATTTTGATCCCGATGATTATTCAACACTTACATTATTTATGGGTGACAACTCCATCCCCTTTTATTATGATATAATTATGATATTATATGTTATAAAAAGTACTTAGCTTCAAATGAATTCTTTTGTATGTCAAACCCAAACCTGTTTAGTCATTAAACTTTTTAACATGTGCTTATTCATTGTATTAATTAGCTAAAAAATTAAGATTATGATCATTTTAAAATCAAAAATGCTTAAATAACATGATATGGTTATTAATATTTTTATTATTAATAGTTTTATTTATATTGATAAAAAACAAAGAAAAGTCAATCGCATCATTTAATTCTCAATTCATTATTTTTCAAAGAACTGGAGATAAATAATAAGTAGGTAAAAATGACAGAATGCAAGTCCATTAAAAATTATAAATATGAAACAATTTAATGATTATTAAATAAAATAGTATATACTGTACATGTAAAATATTAATTCATTGTTATCGTTAAGTACAACATAGATATAATTTCACACATTATTTGCAAATTATATATGAAAATATATAAAACCCAGTATATTGAATTAATTATAGCAATCCCATAAATAAGTTGTGGCTATTAAATATGAAAATCTGGGAATATAATATGTATGAAGTAATAATCTTCAAATATGGACAATATAAGAATCTTTTACAAATCAGACTATTTTTTTTTTTTTTGATAATTAAATGATAAGATATGCTCAAAATCTTATCATCATTTATATATAATAAAATATTATATTTCCACACATAAAGGGTGGTCTCGCGTGCGTCAGCCAGGGAACACCCACAAACCCCCCCACACTCCCAGAAAGCCCATAATCCCTCCTTCAGGAAACTGGCCTATAGTCAATATAGTCAAGATTAGCAAATAACACTAGTCAGTACATCAATACAACGTTCTCTTCCCAACCACTTTCCCGCCTCTCAGCAGCCATCTAAAAATCGTCCTCCCATCCACCCACCACTTCCACACTTACTCACCTTTACTAAACCATTTGACCCTGAGAGAAGAGCATCAAACTCATCCTCCAACACATCCGGACACATTTCATTCTCCAAAAAGACATCTGTCATTTCTTCCTCATCACAACAATTTCTTCCTGCAACACTACCTAACAAAGCCAAATAGCTTCTCTGACTAGTCGCCACCCCAGTGGAAGTACTTTAAATTGTATCTAATACTTGATTGGCAGAAAACTCCTTTAACAGATACAACATGCATCTGAGAGAAAAAAAGCGCACCTATTTTAATAAACTTGCAAATAATTTGTCCTTATATCAAAACATATGAAGCTCTGACTTTAAAGGATTCTTATTTTATAAATATTAGTAACAATAAATATATAATTTTAATATCACATTAATGACATATGTTTACAAAAATCAAAGTTAATATTAACTATAATGAATAGATAATATTACTATTTTTTAATAAATAATCTTATCTAATCAGTAATTTATTATAGAACGTAATTTTAAAATAAAAAATTTACATTGCAATTTGTCATGGACTAATTTCATGCTTCAATTGATCTTTGAAAAACTTGCAGACAAATTTTTAAAAACCTCTGTTTTAAAAATGATTAGCAAAATGAGAACAAGTTGGGTGAGAAGTTAAACATGTCTAATTTATATTTTTTTAAAAATCTTGGAATTATAAAAATTAAAAGTGACATAATTTGTCAACAAAAAGATCTTTAAAAAATGAGTTTGAAAAATGACAGATTAGTAAAAAAAAAAAGTAATATTTATTTCCATAGTGCTGATTTTGGACAAAACAAGTAGATAATGGATGTGAAAAATGAAGATTATATATGACAGATTAAGAATTTAATGCATACGTAGTCATCTTAATTTTTTAAAAAAGGTATTTCTTCATGTATTCACTGACATAATAATCCTTTTATATCTACTTTAAATCCTATTTTGCAAGATTTCTATAAATACATTCTAAAGATATAGTTTGAATTAATTTACATCCATGTATTAAGATTTAATCCTTTCAATACTGTGACTCACTGATTTTTTTGTAAACTTTATAATAGATTTTTTATTTTTGTTTTTAATTTCCATGAAGTGTTATAAATTATTTTGGCAAAATCACTTTTCTTTGGTCTTTATTCAAATCAGAGATAATCGAACCAATGAAAGTCAAGTTATATCCAAAATAAATACAAGATACATTCTACTCTACAAAAATCAGTTTTAAAATACCACTATAACATTCTGAACTTTAATGATAAAAAAAATAATAATAAATTTAGCTATTATCTCAAAAACCATAAGATTGCAGCTTAGATCTATATATTAAGGAGTAGGAACAATCTATAATAGAACAAAAATCACATTTAGAAATAAAAATCACAGAGCTTTCTTCTGTAGTTAAGATATAAATATTATATATGAAGCAAATTGTTCACATCTAAAGTACAATTTGGGAATTCATAAGAAAATATTATTCTTTGAATGATTGTAATCATTACGTTAATGTAGATTTAAGAAAAGTTGAAACAAAAAAAAATATAATTGTTTTCTCTTTTCTGTATAATTGTAATTTTAAATAAATGTTAGAATATTTAAACCAAAAAAGGCATACATCACTTTAAAAATATCTTTTATTATTGCTACGATTATGATACTTCAGGTATTGAAAGCATGTTGTGTACAATGAATGAAGAATACAACAGAAACCATTTGATCAATTGGTATTGTATCATTAAAAATGGAAACAAAAACCTGGTACTATAAAGAGAAGTGGAAATGGTATCATACAAAGATAAACTGAATATTGAATGGCTTCCTATATTTCAATATAAATGATGAATATTCTCACCGTCATTATAGATATTTGTATTTTATTTCAAATAAATTTTTTGATATTATCATTTAATATTTTTACAAATCTAATTCATTTATTAGACATTTGCAACAAGGATTTTTTTCCTAAACATCTGAAAATATTCTCTCTTTCTATATAGTATACTTTTAAATATCTTTAATATTATTTTTCCTGATTTTATTTTTATATATATATAAACAATAAAAGAACAAATTTAATAATGATAAATATTAAATATTTACATTATAAGAGATGCATTTATTGAGTTTTCCTTAGAAATTCAAACTACAATAAGATAAGGTGTTTTAATCTTAGAAAATAATCTGCTACAAAAACAGATATATAAAAGGCAGCATCACAAGATGTCAAATATAAAGACTAAAAGATCAAATCATTTGTGGTTCAAAGATAAGTCTTGATGTCACTAATAAATATTACCCCCCCCCCTCCAATTATCTTAACAATTTATCACACATAGAGATAATGACTTGCTTATTATATGCCAAGCAGAGATTTTCCAAAATACTAGTATTTAGTCAGGTGCATTTTCCTTATGATAGGGAGCAGTGCACCACCTCATTATAAAATATCAATGGGAGATAAGTACATCTGAAATAATAATACGATTAAGATGGTCAATCTGTCATAGTGACAAAAAAAAAGACCAGATATGCAACATATAAATGCTATATAACTCAAACAGGCTCCCCGAAGAAAAACTGCCTTTTTATATACTGCTAATTCCAGGACATGATTCAAAGGACACAAACTTAAATTTGTCTAAGATTGTGAAGATATTAGAATTACAATCATAGCAAAAACTTTTTCCAAAATGATGTCTATCTCTTTAAGAAACTGTTGTTTGTTGAAGACGCCATTTTTACAAACGCAAACCGCATTTGTCCATTGATTCTTAGACTATTGACTGACCGCTAGATTCTCTAGCCAATCCAATGAAGTCTCGACAAAGTAGCATGTTTCGAATCATGAGTCAAAAGCTTCGATCCCCCTCCCCCAATAAATTACTAATAAAGACTAGACATTCAATGTTAACTATTTGCTATTTATTCAATTTTAATGAGAGCTATTACATACAGCAGTAAAGTTCTTCGTATTTATCAGGAATTATATAATGTGATTAACGTAATTGCTACATTAAACTGCAGCAATCTAAAGTTATTTTCGTCTAAGCTTAATATTAAATAGGAAATTTAAAATAAAATTAATGAACAGATAATTTAAAGCTAAATATTATTTACTGAAAAATAATATTTACGTAATTATAAATCTTGTACAAATTATTATGACAATTAATATTAAAATTACACAAATAGTTTATTTCACTTATAAAACTAATCACAAACTTTAATTTAATGCTACATTTTATTTAATTAATTTTGATAACGATAGCTCTTCAAGAATGAAATAATTAATCCACTCACCTACTATTTTAAACTGTATACCTAGTGGATATAGCCGACCCCATATATTTTCCTGTGATTGCATTTCTTCTACATAGAGATCGGTAATTTCTAGAGTGCCCATGCTTTGAGGAACTTGACTTTCAGTAGTGCAGGTGCTTGTTACCGCGAAATCGGACATTTCAACTTTAACTGCAGCGCTCAAGTGAGCAAATCAAGAATTCATTTAGAGGAAATGTTGCTAACAAAATGAGCATTTTAATAAAATAAAGATTTCCACGTGTGTCGTAAAATAATGAACCGTTATTACAATTTCTTACAGATTTATCCAAAAATAAATTTTAGATTTATTTACGTATATAAAATTTGGTGTGAATTTTTGTTTAATTAGTTTTTTTTTAAAAATATCAGCTTTTAATTTTTAATAAACAAAAATTACATAAATCACTTACTGTAAATGATTTCTCCAGTAATGATTAGAAAACACAATGTTTAAATAATACAGAATTTAGAAAATAATGTTATTTACTCAGAGGGGTAGTTACTACCTCCCCCCCCCCCTAGCCTCTCGAAAAACAAATTCCTTTGTTTCCTACATCTGACGATTTTGAGTCCTAGAGAAATAATGCTAGTTAATTCATTCGGGCTTACAGTATGATTACCGAAAATTTTTGAGTATCAGTGTCTTTAAGTTATTGGGTTACAAATTCAACTTGCAATGCATATGAAAGATATTGATGGCAGGAACGCGTAGTAGCTTAATGTTTGGTCAATGTTGTTTAGTCAGTTTTTACATCTTAATATGGATTTTTATTAACTTTCGTATACAAAAAGAAAGGTCAAGCGTTGGTGGCCTAGTATCCCGGTTTCGCTTCCCGGTCAACGCATTTGACATATGAAAAAAAAAAGAGAAAGCGCTTTTTTTTTAATGTATAGTTAGCGGTTTATAAATAAATTATCTAAATATAGTAAAGTAATATATATTAAGGCTATAACTTTAAGACGGTTATAATAATTAAAACATGCTGTTTTGAATTTGAAAAATCATGGAACAATTTCTACGCCTAATTTAAAATCTACAGTGGAGAACAAAAAATAAATTTTTATTAATTATTATAATTAATTTTAAGAATAACTCAGAAAAATAAAATAATATTCGAAATAATACTCAATGTTATGATATTTACACAAATATTGATTAATCCTAATTGAAATTTTTATTGTCAGTAATTTTGCTGTGCATTAATTGAAGAAGTCTCCGATGTTCTACTTTTTAAAAGTGAATCTTAGACTTGAACCTGACTTCTGCTTCAGTGTAACAATAATTCTTTTAAGACCTACTTTCATGGCTATTATTATTATTGAGATAAAGAAGAACTTGATATTTGCATGATGAACCTAATCTCTGAGCAATTCATACTATTTGTAATAATTTAGGAGAAATTCTGACTTTTAGAACATTAGATCCTGTCTTCTTCTTTTTTTTTTTCTTGGAAAAATAATCACACAAATGTGGTTCAAATATTAATTAAATAAAATGCTTTAAGCAAATTATTTACAACTATCATTAAACATTTATATCAAGTTATACAAAGAATGTTTGGATTTAATCTGCTACTAATACCATAATGTTCTCATATTTAAAGTGGCAGATTCTGAATCTCAAATATCCTCTGGCATTACTGGTTCTCAAATTTTTTGTGAACTCCCAGACAGGATTATGTCTTAACCTATATAATTCTATACTAATCTATCTTCTGGAGTGAAACGAACTATATATGTGTGTGGGAGAAAAAGAAAGAATATATCTACATTGAGAATCAACTAATGAAGAAATAAACTAGTGACAGAAATAGTTTGAGTAAATATTGTTTAATCCAATATATGAGCCAAACATTAAGTTATATAAATTTACACTTAAATCTAAATGTTGCACATTTAATTTTCTCTGCACTTTTTAATTCCCAAACTATAGTATAGTGGTTGCTAAAATACAACTCCATTAAATCTGTAAAAGCCTAATTGACTGGTTTACCTTCAGGTTGCAATTCTTTGGATTTCAAACTCCATATTGGTTTTTTACTCTGTTCATGAATTGGCTCATATAGAGTTTCCCCTTTTTATTCTCATCCTTTTTACTATTGTCTTCCATTTCCTGGAATAATTTTGATTAATGGTTCAATCTCATAAAAACTTGATTTAATCAGGTTAGGTTTAATTTATTTAAAGTTATTATTTATTGAAATTAAAATTTCAATTGTTCCACTTTTTCACAAATCTTCTTAAGCCAGATTTATACTAATAATTTAACTATCTTTTTTATTTGAAATTTTATATAAAGTTTAGATTAATATTATGTCTTATTTTCATTTTTAACTATTATTTCCCCCCCCCTTTTTTTAAAAAAAAAAAACACCTCAACTTAAATCCCCAAAAAAACACACCATAAAGGGGCTACTTTCAAATAAATTCTCTTAGTTACGATTTTTTTTTTTCAAACAAAAATATTTATTTAATACTATGTCATTGATCAATTCAATCTATGTTTCCCCTTAGTTCAATAAATGAAGATGTTTAATACTTTTCCAAATACAATTTTTATATATTTTTTGGTCTTCACTTTTGTCCTCTTAGTTTCAATGTTCTGCATCATGACAGCATTTCATGTAATTGTTTACAGGGTTGTTTGTCCAGCTATTTTTCAATTTATGATTGTTCACATCTTTCTGGGTTTCTGTGACTCTCCTCTCTATTTTTTAAGTACTTGCTTTTTTTAAAGATGACTGAGTATTGTCAGCATTCAACTCATATTTCTTATTTTCTTTCTCATTTTTACTCAAAGGTGATTTGTGCATTCTTTATTGTTTATCTTATAATAACTTCTATAAACTATAAGTATTCAAGAATGGTACAGATTGTTGTTTGACATTGATTAACAATCCCAGCTGTAATAATATTCAAGTCACCATTGCAATTAATATATATATAGTAGATTGGTTTGGTTCATATGCAAAGGTCATGGAAGAATTTAATTAAATCATTGATAATACATAGTGGTTTACCCTCATCTAAAAAATTACAAATGTACAACAATTGGCTTATTATACTATGTAGATATAAGTAAGATTTTATAATGTGCGATTCTAATCACATACGTAGATACATGCTACTAAATCATGAAGACCGACTGGATTAGTGGGAGTAAGATGGTTCCACCTAACATAAGCTGCAATTATATAATTTAACCTAAGTGATTAAATAGAATGGGTGGCAAATGGCATGTGATTATGGCAGAGAGCATTGCAGATCTATAAAGAAATAGATAATAATGAAAGTCGTATTTGTTAATACTACAAACTAATTGTTAATACCCATATGCAGCAGCTCTGATTGATGAAATTTCTTTATTGCAAATATTATAGCAAGAGCTTTCTTATCCATTTGACTATATATTTTTTCAGCTGATGATAATGTTCTGGAGACATAAACAATCAGTAATTTGCCATCACTATATCAATGTTAAATGACAGCTCCAACTTCAAAATTCAAAGTGTCTGTAGTAATTGTCATTTCCAGATCACTTCAATAATGCACTAACAGTTTTTCTGACATAAATAAGTCTTCAGACTTCGGGAATCCTATTTTGTGTTCTTCAGTCCAATGTTTTCTTTTATGTATAAATCATACAATGGTGTTAATACATGTGATTTACCCTGTAAAAAACTTTCATAAAAATTTAACAGTCTGAGACAAGCTTGTAAATCTTTTACAATTTTTGGAGTGGCAGCTTCTTTTATAGCTCTCACTTTCTCATGGTTGGGTAATTTTCATCCTTATTTATCATATGCCCAAAAATTTTTATTTCCAAAGCTCAAATGTACTTGGCAGCATTTAATCTAGCTCCCACTTTATTTAGTTTTGAGCACACTTCCATTACACATTTTCTAACTCTTCTTTTGATTGGGCAGTAATAAGTACATCATCTAGGTAGGGAATAACTCTGCCTATGTTTTGCAATAACAAATCCATCTTAACCTGAATGATGTTTGGGGACACTGTTATTCCATAAGGCAATTTACTGCATTTAAACAGATTGATGTGGGTACATAATGTTAACAATTCTGCAGTTTTTTCTGTGATATGTATCTGGTGAAGAATGAGGTTTTATGTAAAGATGCTAACATTTTGTGTATATTTGGCATGGGATAAGCATCCTTATTTATATATTTATTTACAGTAACTTGATAATCTCTGCAGAGACAAATAGTCTCATTCAGTTTAACAATCACAAACACGAGTAGCCCATGACAAGTTTTCCACCTGTGATAAAGATGCTTTTTTTAATCATATCTGCTATTGTCTCTTCAATTTTTGAATTTAGAGCATAAGGAACTTTCCATGGTTTGCACACCATATGTTGCATTCTTTTAGATAATTCAATGCCTATTGGTCTAGTGTTTAATTCAGCTATTTCCCAAATAAACAATTGAGGAAACTTTCTTCTTACTTCCATTTCTAGTTTGACTTTCTTAATTATTTTGAGAGAGATTCCTAATGAATGGAACCAGTTTCTACCAAACTGTGGACTGTTTCTCTTTACAATAAATAGTGGTAAAACATTTAATTTTTGATTTATTTTCATTGGAACAGAAACTTTTCCACAAATTTATATTCTGTTTCTATTTACATCTGTGGCCACTACATTTGTCTTATCCAATTTCACTCTCTTCTTGGATATAACATTAATTTTATTCCTTTTCTTCAGAGATAGAATCAATAATTCAGCACTGCTGTCAACCTCCATATTGACTTTAATTCCACAAATGATTATAACCAGTGTATAGCTATTGTTGAGTCATTTAATTACTTTTCCTCTACTTTTTTACAAGATCTCCCTACCCCAGTTTAAAATCCACACTTAGCTTGACTTTTTCTTTTTTTCTATAAATGTGAGCTAAGTATTCTTTAATTCCACAGAAATAGCACATTAATTCATTTCTTACGAATTTTTTAGGTGATTTATCCATCTTAGCTCTGCTATACACTTGTGGTATTTTTAAAATCATTTGCAACTATTTAATATTCTGATGCATTATCTATTGTTAACTCATGCACTATACATTTTGTGATAGCTACTCTATATGTTATTTTTCATTTCACTCAGTAGAGTTTTCCTAAGATTGTGGTCCAACATCCCATATACTAGTTGATCCAGGAGTATGTCTTCTAAATCCTTAGTAAATTCATGTCTGGCCAATGTATGTAGTGCCAGGATATAACTTGGTAACTCTCTTGAGATAACTGTTTTATTGTTCAAAAATGCAAATGAATTATCCTCTTCATTACCATTGATTGAAAATACATAGTCATATTTTCTATTAGTTTACTGCATGGTACATATTCAGGAGTCTTGGGATCACATAATTTCTTAGAAAATTGTAAAACATTACTTCTGGCAAAAAAAATTACAGTGTTGAAACTTTAAGCTTATCATCTTCTATTTTACTGATCCTATATACAAATCTATATGTTCCACATATACATTAAATTCGTGCAAGTTATGAGTGGGAACTCTCATTTTTCATCTTCACTTTTTCCATGCTGACATAGAATTTTTTTGTTCTTTAACTTTTAATATTCTATGCAAGTTCTTCTTAAAAACTGTCATCTGCACCATCCGCTGTATCCATGGGAAGACAATCTCAACTACGTAGGTGAAAATAAATACTACATACAAAACTTGAATATCCATATCAGCAAATTTATTTCTCTTTGTTGAGGCATTAATTTAATAACATAGCAAAAACAATAAATTAAATACTGACAATAATTTATACCATTTACTTTGGGGGGGAATATCTTATTTCACACACTGCCTCTAATTAACAATTCATTAATCTTCAAATAGTTTATTTACTCTTCTGAACATTAATAATAAGTAATTTACTAAAAACTAACTTCATCTGAATTATATTTTTCTCCCTTATGGGAAAAAGCATTGTCGTTTACTGTCAGCAGTGTCTGACTGTTCTCAACTGCTACATGCTAAGCATCGTGGGCTCTTTTTTTTATTTAGTTATGCTAATTTGCATAATTTATTTTAAAAGTTCTTTCTAAAATAATCATTCTGGGGGGGAAATAATAGTACTGCCAGTACAATATACATTGTTTTATTAAAACTTTATTTACACAAATTTTAATTATTTGTACCATCAATGTAGAATATGAAAGCAATTTCATAATTACCAGATATATTTATCATGTAGGTTTAAAATATTCAGAAATAAATTTCTGATTGATTAAAAATTCATTCATTCATTCTTGCAAAGGCACTGAAGAGAATTATTCTGAGATAAGGAACATGGAGTTAAGAGAGATATCTCTTTTAACTTTAAAGTTATTGTCACGTGATGTAAATTCTTATTATTTAAATATATACACAAACAAATATATTTTATGGATGAGTGCTAACAAAATAAAAAATTCAAATTTGAATTACAGTACAAAAATGTATTAATGAGATGTAATATAAAATAAAATTTAATCAAATTGATAATGAATAAACATTTGAAATTAATATCATATTTCTATGCATTGAATAAAGTACGTTAACTGTTGGGTCTTATTTCATAGGATCTAACACACCTGCGGACCGGTAAAAATAAGGATAAGGTTCCGCAGACCAGCAAAAATAAGTATAAGATTTCGCAGACCGGCAGAAGTCTATATTTAAATTTTCTTAAAGATAAGCATAATTGTCATAACTGATCAAAACAACAATGTTAAATATATAAGATAAAGTTTTATATATATGGAGTTTATATAATAAAAAACTTTTTTTTAAATTTTTTTAGAAAAGTAATAAAAAATTTAGTTCTACCCCCCCCCCCCATAAACATCTGTGATAACTAGAAAAACAAATTAATTTATGAATGATTGATTAGATTTTGTTTTCGTTCTGTTTTCTTTTTTTTTTTTAATTGGGTAAAAATGAGATGAAAAAATAAATAAAAATTGGCTATATTAATTAAAAGTTTAAACTCTTATTATTTATTATTACAAACTTTTTACTGCCCGTCTAGCACGTGGACCTGCAGAAAAGTTCCGCGGCCCGGTGCCGGGCCGTGGACCAAGGGTTGAAGAACACTGATCTAAACAATAAAAAGTATATACATTTTATAAGAATATTTTTAGATAGATTGTTATGTAAACTTGTAAGAGACATATTTTAAAATTAAAAAATTTGCTTCATATTGGCCTAAAAGTTGTTTTTATTCTTGGGGAGAATACCAATTTCACATATCATCTCTTAATTTTTTTTCTTTATATCTCTATGCCACCTATTGTAAGATTTAGTAACTAATAGATGCCAGATAATAATGCTTAATAAATCCCTATCCAGAGCTGTTCTATTTAATATCCACAGATTAGTTTCAAGCTTATAGGTTTCTTTAATGAGGAGTTTTGGATATTGGAATTGATTAGTTACTAAAGCTTACATTATGTGATATTGAAGTGTGAAGGAAAAGATATGTTACTGATGCAGTAATAAGTAAGTTGAACAACTTGCGATAGGGTCATGTAACATTTTATTAATTCTATATCATCTCTTAAATGAGATGAATATCTGAAATTAATATGTGAAGGCTGAAAATCGATCATTCAAAGTTTACAAATGATTTTTACTTCAAATAATTTGAAATATAATTCATAGTTATTTGTTGATAAATTTCTCATAAAATCTCTCTGTTAAATTGTTACTAGTATATATCAAATATGATTTATTAATAGTAACATCCAAGCATATTTAAATCATGATAGAAGTGCTAAAGAATTCAGTTTTTGCCTTTGACATATGCCTTTATAAGGAATTCAAGACTATTATTATTATATAAACAAAATGGAAAATTTTTAAATGAATAGAAAATGCAAGTATCTGACTTCCACTTTGATTGAATATCACAACATATATAAGATAAATTAATTTAGCATAAATGGAGGTGTAGACATGTCTAGCATTGAATGGAAAAAATAAATATTTTTATAGTCAAATTGGTAGCAAAAAATCTCAATAAATAATCTGTGTCATTATCATTGAATTTCCAAAGTATGTACTGTTATTTATCTGTAATTATATGCACTGCTATTAATGGAATATAGAATGACTACTTCAAAATTATGCTTCATTATTTAGCAGTATTTACATATGTACTGTCACTAATAGAACTTTTAATAAAGCAATACTTATTGCAAGATAATTATTTGTTAAAAATGGTGTTATATTTACAGTTACATAATATTTAATTACACTAGCACAAAAGTACATCTATATGTCTTTATATGGACAATATGCGAAGATTCATCTATTATTTTTTATTTTCACTGAAATTTCAATTATATTGAGATTATTTTTTACATTGTTTTTAATTTGATTCACTTATTATATATATAATTTATTTAGTATTTTTATCTCGGATATAAACTTTAGCATTATGATTTTTTTAATAAACTGAATAAAAAGAAGATGCATGCTTATAATATAAATGTATACATATCCTATAGATTTTAAGATGTAGCCAAATTCATTTTAGATTATATATTTCACAGAACTAAATGAATAATTTAATTTTATATCTTATTATAACTTGAATATACATTAAATATCACATTAAATCACATAATATATTTAAATAGAGAGGCTTAAATCATATAATGAAAGTTTGTTAATTTAAATGTTTTAGCAACTCTGTTATTTACTTAAAATAAATAAATTGTACCTTTTTTAAAACAAACTTTTATTGTTTAGATAAATTCAAATTGCACATGCATGTAAAACGACATAAATACCCATATTGTTAATTGTTTGGAATGGTTGCACATAATTTAGCAAACTTTACTTTTATATGTTTGCTTTTGAATGATTAATTCAATGAATTATGTATCTTTACAACAGTTTTGCTTACAGTTTATACATTTAATAAAGAAATGAAAGCTTTATGATGAAGATGATCTAATGAAATAATAAATAAATGAATGGTCTTTAATATAATAGATATATTGTAGTTTATGTATGTCCATGAAAAATGTAAATGTTGAATGGTTACAACTAGATATATTTTTCTTCATAGATAATTGTCAGAATAAAATTGATCTGTTTACATAAGTTTTAGTTATGTGTATTTGCAGAGATAAATAAGAATAGCAATTTTATGGCATGATGAATAACAGATTGATTGAGATAACTATGCATTGTTAAAAGGGAATGCAATCCATTATAAAGTACTGCTTAGGATATTCAATGTATAAACCTCATTTTTATAAGTATGAGGAAAAAATTATACTATCAACCAATGACAGATTATAGATCATAAGATTATGTTAAATGTTTTTTTAATGTTTAAATGCATAAAAAAACTTAAGTTTTATGCATGAAAAAATTTATGTTAAATGACATTATGTATTTAGCATTTATGATGTCATACACTATATATATCATATTTACATAACATTTAAAAAATTTGTCATATAAATAAAATAGAAAGTATGAGTAAACCATTTATATACATCATAGTAATCTGTAATAATTATCACAAACTTGATCTAATGCTTTGTAATGAAATTGATCAGGAGTTTACAATTCAGATGTATAAGAGCCATGAATTAGCTATGAAGCATCAAACATTTAAATTAATAATCCAGAACCAGAGAAATTATTATATAGCAATAATCATGCAATTAAATTTATGAAATTTTGTAAGTTAAATGTATGCAGTTGATAACTATATTCATTTTTTATTTATTAAATAATAATTAGTGGATAATTTAAAATGAATGATCTTTATTCCATGACAATTAATATTATTGTTATTATTATTATTATTTTGCTATGATATTGAACTGTTTTATTACTGAAATTTCTTGCGTCATTGTCTTTCATTATTAATTAAAAAGAGAATAACGTTTGATAAAGTAAGAATTCTTCTACCATCTTTGTGTGAATGAGCAGAGTAAATTATTCATCATTATCAGTAATTCTAAAATTTTCAAAATGAAACATTGATGAGAGTAATGTACAAAAAATATGCTAATAAAAACATGTATTTTCATAAACAATTATTTAAACCTCATAGTATTTTAAATATGTATACGGACAATAGAATAATTTGTATAAAATATTACTACAACCTATTAACCATGGTAAAAAAAAGTATAAAATATACTCTTAAAAATCATGGAGATGCAAGTAAAATATTTCAAGTAAGGGCGTTCATTTTAAATACATCACTTTAACTAAAATTATTTATATACAAATGTTTTTATTAAATTGTTATTGAATAATTATTAAATTAAAATAGATGAGCAATTTTGCATAATTTAAAATAAGTGAGAATGTTTTGTGAAGAAAACATGTTGCAACGCAATTTAAAATCAGTAACATTCAAAAAAATTTTTTTTAAAAAAAAGCACGCGTATTATCCCCACATTTAACTTTAATACCAAAATAAATTGGGAATTTAATTTAAAGTATAAATGCATCAAAATGACTTTTTTTTCTTTCAAGTATCATAGCATTGGCCGGGAAGAGAACCCGCTAACCCAGGACAACTGCTTGTAAGGCAGCTGTGCTGCCCACTCGATCACCAACGCTTGATGTACTTTTTATCTATATCTTTTAAATAAACAAATAATCAAATGGTTTTATTATTAGATAGTTCAAAAGATGTTGTGGGCATGATCTGTGTAGATCCGTGGACCTTGAGTTTAGGTGCCCACTAACTTTTCTTCTGGACCAAATGCACAGGACTGTTATTAATTTCTTTTGAAACTACCGTATTTACTCTTTAATTTCTCCTAGAAATTGTTTTAACTTTGAACATATATTTGTGCTCATGTAGAGTATTATTTTTAACTGCTGTGGTTATCTATATTTTATTTAGCATTATAATTGGATAAATAATTGTATAGTCAGGTGCTCAACAGGTTAAATGACTTTTAAGCTGAGCAGTTTATTCCACTAAACAAGGATTTTTTTTTTACACTTCGTAAGTTAGCAAATGATTCTTTTTAGTTATTGAACCTCCTTCTCTCATTAATATAGTGAAGTGTTATAATTAAATACATTTAATTTTCATTTCTGCTATGAATTTTGATTCAAATTCAGTAAGAAGAAAATGGATGAAGTTACTTTTTAATGTAATATTGTCTATTTTTTGTTCTTGTTACTCAACTAAGAGTGTGATAGTCAAGTATTGATGCTTAAGGCATAAGTATGATGATGCAAGTTTTGGGGTCCACAAAGCTCAGTGATTTTCATAAAGTAGATTTTTTAAATAATGTAATGAAGACTCTTATGAGTTTAAAAAATAACTTTTACATTTTATTTTTCTTGAGGTACAAATGTTAATTTGCTTTCTTGTATGCAATTGCAATAGGTAAAATGTTGTCTTTCATTTTAAATATATTTTTTATTTAATTTACTACTTAAAGAAAGAATACACATGATTGCATTTAAAGCCTCTGAATGTGTAAATATGACGAATATCATACTCTTATGTAAATACTACCTCATGGTATTTAATTTTTATAATTTTAAATTTCTTATTAAGAATATTATACATTTACTTTGATTTTTGTTTTAAATGGAGCACTGGTTCAGTAATAGTGCAGTATAAATTAAAAATAGTAGAAATAGTTATCTGCCCCTCATTTATTTAAATCAAATTCAAACTGGAATAAATTTAGCAAAGAGTGATCAGTGTGTGGTCTACTAATGATAAACCCTTCTGTCATTAATTATAATAAATTTTTGTTTTCATTCATCAAGGTTTAACTATTAAACACATATTTTTGTAAAATTCACAAAATATCCATGTTTTTTTTTTCAGGTAAGATATAATAATGTTGATTTAAAATTTTTTAAAAAAGATTTCTCTATGGGAGAGAAATGTGTTTTTATTTCTTATGTCCACCAATCAATCAGAATCTTCATTCACATTCTTTTTTATGATTATCCAAGTTTTCTTTTCAGAAGAGATACTGACAATTTCATAATCATAATTTCTGGCTGACCTTTTTCAGGAGCAGAATTAACACTCTTTGTTATACTTTTCATCATCATGCTCTTCATAATTGTACAATTCAAGAATAGGCTCTACAACATAATTTATCTCATCATACCATTTAATATCATCCTTTTCATCACTGTGCACTTCTTCATTATAAGGGTAAAGTTCAGGTGGAATTGTTGGGAATTCAACACTTTCTTCACAGTCATTTCTATAATCTGTTGATACTTCTTCAGGCAAAGATTTTTTTCTAATATCAATAAGTGATGGAAACACAGACCGCTTATGAATTTTTTTATCCATATGTGAAGATCTTTCCATTCTTAATGAAAGTGGATATCTAAATAAATTTCTATTGAAAATTAAAGAACGCATATCTTTCTTTAGGTGGTTATCTAAAATAAAAAAAGATAAAATAGAATGTTTAAATCTGTAATAATAAATTGAAAATAATTTTAACATGAACACATACATATGGATATATAATTATTTCTGAATTTGAATCATTATGCTTATCAAAATTAAATGTTGACAGCGATAAATAAAAAATAAAAAAAAGAAAATTAAGATGTTTTAATGCATTTCATGTTTCCAGCAGAATATTAGTAATTTTAAAATTATAGATAACTAAAGATAGCTTGTATTGTTAGGAACTACTAAATATGGAATATACTTCTAATTATGCCGTTGCATTATACACATTATTTAAATCTAGGCCTCTTGCGATAATTTTGCAATGTTTTTTTAATACTATAAAATAACGTCAGCAATTAAGTTTGCCAATTTTTTCTAAATCTAGATAAAAACAACATGACAGTTTTTATTTCTTGTATGTTTTAATACATGGCATTAATATATGCTAATTGATGTTGGAATCTTTAAATTACCAATCATGTCTTAATAAGATCGAATATAACGTTATTAATTTTTAACTTTATCAGTTTTTGCAGTTAGACATGTTAATAAAAATGTTTAAATTATTTTTTTTTAAAGAATGTGTCTGTTTCTATGAAAGTGGCACTTTATATATATATATTAAATACACGAAAGCAGTCAACATCTAAACCTGATGTCAAGACAACCTCCTTTTTAATAAAGGTAGATACCCACCATTAACTATGGTCTAATATATTTATATAGGCACTAAAGACTGCAACTTGATTAAAGAGAATAAGATAATTACTTCAAAATAGTTTGAATAAACCTCGTTAAATAAGAAAATATAAACTGATTTGAAAACAGACTAATAAATAATCAATTTCAATCTTCAAACTGTATTAAAACTATGTATTACTTAAATAATAAGACTAATGATGCTCAAGGCCAGATTGGTTTATAAATGCAAATATATGAAAGCAGTTGACATCTAAACAATATTAAACAACATTAATTAAGAATCTCAATCTGATATCAAGACAACCTATTTGAATAAAGGTGGAGACCCACTCTTATGCATGATCTAATATGTTTATATAAATAATAAAAATTACAACATGAAGTTGATTGCCTTGTCATCAGATTAAGGTTATTGCTTGATGTTATTGTTTTAAATGAAATATTTTTCCTAACATGTATATTTGTAAGCATGCATTTTGAAAGCTCTACCTAATGATAGATAATCAAGCAATCTGACAATTGCTCACCTGATAACACATTTTGTCATTCTGCGTACAATGAATATATAGCACATCAAGTAATAATGAAGTCTATTAAATTGTTGTATAAGTATATTGAAACAGACAATTTTGATCGCTTGCCTGTTTCACCTATTTTACCCTCA
The DNA here is from genome assembly GCA_028023455.1 of Epiperipatus broadwayi. Lineage (NCBI taxonomy): Eukaryota > Metazoa > Onychophora > Udeonychophora > Euonychophora > Peripatidae > Epiperipatus > Epiperipatus broadwayi. The sequence continues at coordinate 12,287,692 of JAQFVV010000014.1, forward strand.
TACCTATATCTATGCCAGATTTAACCCCTCTCAGACTACCAACATAAATAACTTTAAACAACTTTATATGTATGATCACACATATATGCGAGTGATAAATCTATAATTGAATTGACATTTGTATATATTACAGGTTTGTGTTTATTTTAAAAGTCGCATAGTTTAAAAAGCGATTAAATCTAAAATATTAGTCTATTTCATATTTTATTTTGCTGGAGTCGCATATATATATATAGATTATATTCTAGGTAATCCCATCCTACATATATAGTAGAAGAATTAGTTTTATATTAATTATAAATTCTGTTTGCAGTTAAATTTAGTTATGAACTATTTTAATTAGACCACCGCAGCTGTCCTGATATAGCATGAGTCTAGTTTTAAAATCTTAAATTTGCGATAATATTTCTTAGAATTAACAAAGTTGTCAACATTATGCACTCAACCGACACTCTTTAACAATACCAATAGAGGTTTTTTTTTCATATGTCATAGCATCATCCGGAAGGCGAACCCACAACTATCTGCAAACAACTACTTCCTTGCAAGTCGGCTGCGATGACCTCTCAGCTAACAACGCTTGACTACCAATAGAGATTAGAAGATTGAAACAAAACTAAAAGCTGAAATTTGGAAATGAAATCCGTTAAATCTCGAAGATGTGCTAATGGGTTTTCTAGCTGCATACAAACTTGTAAACAATTAGATTGTCAAGGGGGAAAATAGTATAAATAGTTCAATTTTTGATAACCAACATATATACTACATTGTTAATATCAGAGCAGTCAAATGAATCCATGCTGATTTAAACTTTAGCATAGAAGAGTAGAAGGCATACACTCACTGCTTTTCCTGTGGGAAATGAAAGTCTGTGGTCCTTTAAAATGGAAGGAATAGTGTCCCAGCCAATGGCCTGTTGTAAAAATATATCAATGGAAACCAAACCATCTACCTAAGGAGGAATAGTGCAACATCACTATCCAGTGCTGCTTGAAGCTGCAATGAAGAAAATTGATAACATTTTTAATTGCCGCAGAGCTCTGTTTATAAACTGTTAACCTTTCAATATCACTCTAAGCTAGGTATATAATAAACCAACACTTTACCTCTGTAGTACTTGGGTATTATTCCTGCAACCAATGAAAGATAGGAAGACTTTTCACATTCGTATCAATACACTGATAACTTTTTAATGTTGTTATTTTGGCAACATCAAACATTAGAAAAACATTAGAAAGTTAGCAATGCTTTGATACGAATGTGGAAAGTCCTCCTATCTTTTCTTGGTTGCAGAAATAATACTCAATACAGTTTTATAAAAACAAAAAAAATAAAAAGTATTACATGAGATATCCATGTAATTTTATGAATTCTATATGGACACAAACTAACTTTTGACACTTACTTAATTCAATCATTTTCACCAAATAAAATATGTGGTCCATGATGCAGGAGAAAAAAATAGCCAACATAAATATATATTTTTATAAAAGTAAGCATTCTATGAAATATACACTTATGCAGATGATTCTTGCATAAAAAATGATGATTGTCAGCAACCTCCCCCCCCCCATACACACTGTCCTTTCTCCTTCTCTGATAGGTTTGTGGAACAAATGATTGCCCAGTGCATGCTCTAAATGGAATTCTACCAGGCAATCTAATTTTTGTAATAAACAAATAAAGTCAACATCTTCATTCAATATCAATTAAATAATAGCAAACTTGTAATTCAAAGATTCAAAAACGCAAAAGTCAGTCAATAACCAAATTGAAATTGGGGGGAAAATACAGAAGTAAATAACACAATTGAAATTAAAAATGTTAAAACAAATTCACAATAATAAGTGGTAAGTTTAAAATGTACAAACAACAAACTTTTGAATCAGAAAAAAAAATACCAAAATCTGCAAAAATGCATCTATATAATAGATTCGGTTGACATGTTTCAAAACACGTTTTGTGCATGTTCAAAAGCATGTTTTTCGATAAGGGAAAAAAACTCAAATTGCAGGGGTTTATTTAACGTTCGCAGCATTATGCCTTTATCGCATATGTAAAAAGTTGTCCTATCATTCCTAGGTTGCAGGAATAACACCCAAGTACCAAATCGGTATTCTAAATTCTGTAAATATACCTGATAAATTTTTTAATTAATATAAAATTCAATCTTGTCTGAAATCAAAATTTATAATTTGAAAATCATTCTTATAAAATGTAACATGCTGTAATAACCTCAAAATTGAAGCTATAAGTTACTGCAGTCTTTTATGCCTATTTATTTTATTTTAATTTATTTTTTTAATTTTTATCATTTTATTATATAAGGGACTCGAACTCAGACTTTCACATGACCCTCAACTCTCCATACCATCTCATATTGCTGACCCACTTGATCACACACATGTTGAAAAAATAAATAATCACCAATATATGTATTTTGTGCACAACCAGCACTCATCAGTTGATTCAGATTACCATCTCCACACACATATACAATCAGTGCTCAGATTTATATTAAGATAGCCAATCTTCATACTTTAATGAACATCCTTCAAACTACTCCAAACCACAACTCTTCAGCCATCCATTTCATTGAAAATCTGATGCTGGAATGTTCAAAGCCACTTATGAGGGCTTTTAACGTTCATACTTTAATGGACTTGCTTCAAACTACTCCAAACCACAACTCTTCAGTCATCCATTTCATTGAAAATCTGATGATGGAATGTTCAAAGCCACTTATGAGGGTTTTGAATGTTCCATCATCAGATTTTCAATGAAATAGATGGCTGAAGAGTTGTGATTTGGAGTAGTTTGAAGCATGTCCATTAAAGTATGAAGTGCTTTGAACATTCCATCATCAGATTTTCAATGAAGTGGATGGCTGAAGAGTTGTGGTTTGGAGTAGTTTGAAGCATGCCCATTAAAGTATAAAGTTTGACTATCTTAATATAAAGCTGAGCACTGATTGTATGCATGTGTGGAGATGGTAATCTAGACTAACTGATGAGGGCTGGTTTAGCATGAAATATGTATATTGGTGATTATTTATTTTTTCAACATGTGTGTGATCAGGTGGGTCAGCAATATGAGATGGCATGGAGAGTTGAGGGTCATGTAAAATTCTGAGTTTGAGTCACTTATATATATTACATGTGCAGATGTGTGCAAGCCTGTACAGTGTATTAAATTACATTTTATTATTATATGTATTTAATATGGCAAATAACTTGAAACAGTGAGTATACATATATAATTTTAGTCAATTTCTTTGCAAAGATATTTTCATATCTTCATTTTAATAACTAAATATTTGGATTATTATTTCCAACTCACTGTTTGAGACCTTATTATTTAGACTGATTAATTGTATTTACTATTATTGTAGTAATCAATTACATTCTAAATAGAGTTGTAGTTTGCTTAGCTATAGTTATGAATTATAATTTTCCATATATGTAATCCGTATATCATAGGAAGTAGCCACAGGAATGTTATTAAAGCATATTTATAATATTTTATCAGTAATTGCCCTTCAAATATACTTTTTCCTCCCTAGATTTATGTATATATTAGAGAAGCAAGTTTGGTATCTTAATATGGGTTACTAGTTAATTTAGTCTTTAAGTATAGTATATTTGAGATACTAGTCTTGAGAACTGGATTATATAGATATTCAAATAAACGCTATTTTCAGGCACGATAATTTAGTTAAGTGATTCTTATTTGATATATATATACATTGCAAATTGGTTCTTATTAAGTATGCTATGTACATTAATTGCTTGTTGCATGTTTTCTGATGAGTCACTGGCAGAAGTCATGCTTGTCCATTTAGTTCAGGTAAAGCAACATTTTAAAACTGGATCACAAGGATCCAGATTGTTTATTAAAAGCTTATCTGACTCCTTGAACTTTGAATGTTCTTATATTCATGTCAAATCATTCAGTCCTAAGACACTGAGCATTCAATGCTGAAGCCCATGAATAATGACCCACTCTCACTGTAATTATTTTTAATAATATTTTAAAAAGTCCCTTAGTGTGTATAAGTAGATCTAGAGTAAACCAGTTCTCTCTTCCTTATGTTAAATGATTATTCAGTGGTAAGCTGAACCCTAATCTAGATTATCATGCTGACCTGCACATCTTTGAGGCTGATTATGTATCACCCCCTAAACTGTTAGATACAAGCAGATGCCATAAAAGCACTGTATGTTTAGATATAACTTTGGCTAATATGTTCCACATGATTTGGCAAACTACAAATTAACTAGGATTTGTCATATTAATATAGGTATAAACATGAATACCGCACATCATTTTATTAAAAATATAATGAGAGAATATATAACTACCAATCCCATTAACTATGTAATGTCTGCAAACGTAAAATTCCACAGACCAATTATATAATTATTGTGTGTTTTATTTATGATTTATTTTATTTTATTCATTAAATTATTATTTAAAATATAACTAGTTTCTATTTTATTATTGCTTGCAAACCAATTTGCATCCAACTTCTTACTGATTTATTTATATACCATTTTATATATAAATACCACTCTATTAGACTTAATTATTAATATATTGTTAGTTCTCTGAGTCGTATATGTGTGTGATTAGCTAATTTAGAATTATTCCCTGAGTCTCTTGCTCCACCTTTTGCTACTGCTGACCTGTGATTGAATTAAACTCATGTGTAACTTAGGAAATGTCATTTATAGGGCATTAAATTATGGAGGAAAGTTGAATGGACTGAATGTTGGTCAAACTTTGGGTCTCACCATCTAGATTCCATCAGCTTTAATGTGTTTTACCTGTACTCTGGATTTTGTTACATGGATGTACAAATCTTACTGTTACAATATATAGATAGAAAAAGAAGGATGTTAACTAGCAGCTATATGCTCCTCATTTGTTTAAGCCAAATTCAAACTGGAATCAGAGAGTGATCAGAGTATCTTTTAATAATGCTAGACAATCCTGTTATTAATTACAATAAATTTTTATTTTGTTTCATCAATATTTAATTATTAAATATATATTTTTGTAATATTTACAAAATGCCCACAATTATTTTTCCACAGCATGATGTAAAATTCTGGCTTTAAAATTTTAAAAAAAAATCTCGATGGAAGAGTTTTGTTTTTATTTTTTATCTACACCATTGATCAGAATCATCATTAACATTTTTTTAAATAAATATCCAGGTTTTTTTCATCAGAAGACATAGTGACATATTCATAATAATCTAGATTTTCTAGGGAGGTGGTGACATATTCATAATTTTTATATTCTGGGGAAACATAAAAATTATCATTGTTCATTTCATAATCACATTCTTCATCATTGTTCTCTTCTTCATCATCCTTATCAACATCATTAAGAAAGTAAAGTTCAGGTTCTATTGTTGTGAGTTCACTAATATCATAGTCAGTGTAGGATTCTGATTCTATTGTTGGGATTTCACTGTCATCATAGTCAATGTTATTAATTAATTCTTCTTTAGATGGATATTTTTTTCCAAACACCAATAACTGTTAGAGACCGCTTACGAACTTTTTATCCATATCTGAAAGTCTTTTCATTCTTAATGAAAGTGGGATGTATAGGTAATATTCTATTGAAAATTAAAGCTCTCATATCTCTCTTTAGGTGATTATCCAAAAAAACACATAATATTTAAATCTGCAGTAATAAATAGAAAATAATTTTAATATGCACACATTCATATGGACATATAATTATATATGAACTAGAATCATTTTGCTAAATCAAAATTATATCTTGACTGCAAAAATAATAATAAAAATTCAGGTGTTTTGATATATTTTATATTTCCAGCAGAATATTTGTATATGGAATTTACTTCTAACTATGTCATTGTATTCTACTTATTAATTGAATTTAAACTCTATGGGATAATTTTAGAATGATTTCTTTGTACTACAAAATAGCAGCAATAATAAAAATTGTCATTTTTTTCCAAATCTGGACAAAAACATTTTAAAAATATAGTGAAAACATGGCATTTTTCATTTGTTCTATGCTTTACTAGAAGGCATTAATGTAAGCTAATTGTTGTTGATGCAACTATTCAATATAGCAATTTTGTCTTGCAGCAAATTCATCCATTTTTTGCAGTTAAGCATATTAATAAAAGTATTATAGTGGCAGTTTATGTATATTAAAATTAAATACATGAAAGCAGACAACATCTAAACAATGTCAATCAAGAATCTCAGTTGATATCAAGGTAATCCTCTTTTTAAATAAAGATGGATATCTATTTATCTATGGATCTAATATATTTACACAGACAATAAAGATTACAACTTGGGATTGCCTTATCATGAGATTGAGATTTTTGATTGACATTGTTTAGTATTGTTTTAAGACACATAATGATTCAATAGTAATGCTAAAACATGTTCTAGTGATATATATATATTTAAGTATGTGTTCTTTGTACTGTACCTAATGATAGATAATTAGATAATCTGGTACTTGGTCACATGATAACATCTATTTTGTCATTCTGCATACAATGAATATAAAACTGCATTATATAATGATGAAATTTGTTGAACTGTTATCTAAGTATATATAGATAGAAAAAGAAGTTTATTAACTATAAAAAAAATTCAATACAGCAAAGATTAAAAATTTTAAAAGCTGTCTGCCCTCATTTCTTGGAACCAAATTCAAACTGGAATAAATTTAGCAAAAAGTGGTCAGAGTTTGGTTTAATAATGATAGACAATTCTGTCATTAATTAAAATAAATTTTTATTTTCTTTCATCAATGTTTAATTATTAAATACATATTTTTGTAAAATTAACAAAATATTCATGATTTTTTTTTTCACAGCAGGATGTAATATTCTGGATTTAAAATTAAAAAAAAAAAAGATTTCTCCCTAGGAGAAATTTGTTTTTATTTCTTAATACCACCAATCAATCAAAATCTTCATTCTCATTCTTTTTTATGAATATTCAAATTTTTTTTATCAGAGGAAATGACAGTTTCATCATCATAATTGCTGGTTGATTTATTTTAGGGGGAGAATTAAGAGTATTCATAATCATAGATTTCATCACCATATTCTTCAGAATTATAGCTTTCAGTAGTAGGTTCTTCATCAGTGTGATATATCTCATATGATATATCATACTCTTCATCCTTGTTAACTTCCGCAGTATAAGGATAAAGTTCAGGGGGAATTGTTGAGAATTCATTGCTTTCTTCATATTCATTACTTTCTTCATATTCATTACTTTCTTCATATTCATAACTTTCTTCATATTCATTACTTTCTTCATATTCATTACTTTCTTCATATTCATTACTTTCTTCATATTCATTACTTTCTTCATATTCATTACTTTCTTCATATTCATTACTTTCTTCATATTCATAACTTTCTTCATATTCATTACTTTCTTCATATTCATTACTTTCTTCATATTCATTACTTTCTTCATATTCATTACTTCCTTCATATTCATTACTTTCTTCATATTCATTACTTTCTTCATATTCATTACTTTCTTCATATTCATCACTTTCTTCATAGTCATAGCTATAATCTGTTGATACTTCTTCAGGCAAAGATTTTTTTCTAATATCAATAAGTGATGGAAACACAGACCGCTTATGAATATTTTCATCCATATCTGAAGATCTTTCCATTCTTAATGAAGGTGGACGTATAAGTAATTTTCTATTGAAAATTAAAGAACTTATATCTCTCTTAAAGTGATTATCTGAAAGAAAAAAATGAATAGAATGTTTAAATCTGAAAAAATAATTTGAAAATAATTTTAACAACAACACATATATATAGACGAATAATTATTTCTGAATTAGAATCATTGTGCTTATCAAAATTATATCTTGGCAGCAATAAATAAAAAATTAAAATTAAAGTATTTTGACGCATTTTATGCTTCCAGCAGAATATTAGTAATTTTAAAATTATAGATGACTGAAGATGACTTTTATTATTGGGAACTACTAAATATGGAATATACTTCTATGCCATTGCATTCTTCACCTTATTTAAATTCAGGCTCCTTGAAGTAATTTTAGATTGTTTTCTTTACACTATAAAAAAGTAGCAATTAAGTTTTCCAATTTTTTCCAAATCTAAATAAAAACATTTTACAAATACAATGAAAACATTACATTTTTTATTTCTTGTATGCTTTAATAGATGGCATTAATATATGCTAATTGATATTGGAATCTTTAAATCAGCAATCTTGCCTTAACAAGATCGAATATAAATTATTAATAATAGTTCATCGCTTTTTGCAATTAACCATGTTGATAAAAATGATCAAATAATTTTTTTAAAAGAAGTTTGTTTTTATGAAAGTGGCATTTTATATATATATTAAAATTGATGTCAAGACAACCTTTTTTAATAAAGGTAGATACCCACCATTAACTATTGTCTAATATATTTACATAGACACTAAAGACTGCAACTTGATTAAAGAGCATAGAATTATTAATTCAAAGTAGTTTAAATAAACCTCATCAAATAAGAAAATATAACTGTTTTGGAAGAGGACTAGCAAATATTCAATTTTAACCTTCAAACTGTTTTGAAACTATGTATACTTCGATAATAAAACTAATAACGATCAAGGCCAGATTTGTTTAAAAATATAAATACATGAAAGCAATTAATATCTAAACAATACTAAACATTATCAATTAAGAATCTCAATCTGATATCAAAACAACCTCTTTTTGAATAATGGTGGATACCCACCCTTATACATGGTTTAATATGTTTATATAAATAATAAAGTTTGCAACTTGAAGTTGGTTGCCTTGTCATCAGATTGAGCTTCTTGATTATGGTTGTTTGGTATTGTTTTAAATAAAACATTATTTCCTGACACATATATTATATATATATTGTAAGTATGTATTTTGAGAACTCTTAACTAATGATAGATAATCAGGAAATCTGACATTTAGTCACCTGATAACAGATATTTTGTGATTCTACATATTCTGAATATAAAGCTGTATTAAATAATAATGAAGTCTATTAAATTGGTGTATAGGTATATATAGACAGAAAAAGAAATATGTTAACTAGCAGATATATGCTTCCCATGACTTTAAGTCAAATTCAAAGGGGAATAAATTTAGCAAAGAGTGATCAGAATATCTTTTAATAATGATAGACACTTTGATTATTAATTACAATAATTTTTTTTTCATCAATGTTTAATTATTAAATACACATATTTGAAAATTAATAACATATCTATGTTTTTTTTTGTCACAGAAGGATGTAATATTCTGGCTTTAAAATTTAAAAAAAAAAAAACCTCCATGAAATAAATCTCTTTCTATTTTTTATCTCCACCATCAATTAGAATCATCATTAACATTCTTTTTAATGAATATCCAGATTTTTTTCATCAGAAGAGACAGTGATATATTCATAACCATCTTAACTTTCTAGGAGGACACAGAAGTTAGTCATGGTATATTTTATAATTGTATGATTTAGTAGACCCTCTTCATCGTTATTCTTTTTTTCATCATCCTTATCAATACCGTTAACAAAGTAGGGTCCAAGTTCTATTATTGTGAGTTCACAAACTTTATTGTCAGTGAAGAGTCATCATAGTATTGATTCATCTTTAGATGGATATTTTTTCCAAACACTGATAACTGTTGGAGACTACTTATGAACTTTTTTATCCACATTTGAAAGTCTTTCTATTCTTAATGAAAGTGGATGTATAGATAATTTTCTATTAAAAATTAAAGATCTCATATCTCTCTTTAGGTGATTATCTAAAATATATATATATATATATATATATAAATAGGTGATTATCTAAAATATATATATATATATATATATATAAATCTGCAATAGTAAATATAAAATAATTTTAATATGCACACATTCATATGGATGTATAATTATATATGAACTAGAATCATTTTGCTAAATCAAAAGTATATCTTGACTGCAAAAATAAAATAAAAAAATTCAGGTGGTTTTAAGCCAACAAACATCACATAATTACCTTTTTTATGCTTGCTTATTGGAAAAACTCTCTATATGTATTGCCACTCCCTGCAAGCCAGAGTAATCAATGGATTCCAAAAGGTTTGTGCATAAAATCCCCATCTTGTGCCTACTTATCCAATATCCCCAGATTAGATTCTGGCTTGTGCTTTCATAAGCAAAGAGCTTTGGATCTGAGAGCACTTCCCCTAGATCTTAGGATCTAAGGCAACTCTCCAGCAGCCACCTTTTATCTCTACTTAACTACAAAACTATGAGTCTTAAATTGAAAACACTATAATATTTTCAATTCAAGCTCATTAGTTTATATAATCATATAGGTCTGAACTCAGTTCAGTACCTATACATTTTGGTGTATTTGGTTCTTTAATAACCATAGCCACCACTATCCTATTAGGCTGGATTAGTTTTAAGCCAATAAACATCACATAATAATATATTCTTATGTTTGCTTATAACTTATTAAAACAGTCAAAGCTCTAATCAATGGATGTCAGAAGGCTTGTGCATAAAATCCCCATATAGTGTATTCTCACCTAATATCCCCAGACTAGTTTCTTGCAGGGAGTGGCAATACATATAGAGTTTTGTCTGTTTTCGTAAGTTATAATCAAACATAAGAAAAGGTGATAATATGAGGTTTATTGGCTTAACACCAATCATGCCTAATAGGATAGTAGTGGCTATAATTATTAAAGAACCAAAAATACCAAAATGTATAGGTACTGAACTGAGTTCAGACCTATATAACTATATAAGCTAATGTGCTTGAATTGAAAATATTATAGTGTTTTCAATTTAAGACTCATACTTTTGTAGTTAAGTAGAGATAAAAGGTGGCTGCTGGAGAGTTGAATTAGATTCTAAGATCTAGGTGCAGTGCTCTCAGTTCCAAAGCTCCTTACTGACAAAGGCCACAAACCAGAAACTAGTGTGGGGATATTACATGAGTAGGCAATAGATGGAGATTTTATGCACAAGCCTTCTGGCATCCATTGATTACTCTGGCTTGCAGTGAGTGGCAATACATATAGAGAGTTTTGCCTGTTTTAAAATTCAGGTGTTTTGATATATTTTATACTGCAAGCAGAATATTAGTATAATAAATGTACTTTTAACTATGTCATTGTTTTCTACTTTTTAATTGAATTTAAGCTCTATGGGGTAATTTTAGAATGTTTTCTTTGTACTATAAAATAGCAGCAATAATAAAAATTGTCATTTGTTTCCAAATCTGGACCAAAACATGTGAAAAATATTTTAAAAGCATGACATTTTTCATTTGTTCTATGCTTTACTAATATAAGCTAATTGATGTTGTTGTAACTCTTCAATACAGCAATTTTGTCTTGCAGCAAGATCGAGTATGACGTTATAATAGTAGTTTATCCATTTTTTGCTTATATCAATGAAAGTGTCAGTTTATGTATATTAAAATTAAATACATGAAAGCAGTCAACATCTAAATAATGTCAATCAAGAATTTCCATTGATATCAAAGTAACCTCCTTTTTAAATAAAGGTGGATATCCATTTATCTATTAATCTAATAAATTTGTACAGACAATAAAGATTGCAACTTGAAGTTGCCTTATCATCAGACTGACATTTTTGTTTGATATTGTTTAGTATTGTTTTAATTCAGTATTAATGCTTTCTAGTGACATATATATTTGTAAGTGTGTGTTCTTTGTACTATACCTAATGACAGATAATTAGGTAATCTGGTACTTGGTCACATGATAACATCTACTTTGTCTTTCTGCATATAATGAATATAGTACTGCATTATATAATAGTAAAACTTCTTGACTATAAAAAAAAATTCAATGCAGCAAAAGATTAAAAATTTTAGAAGCTGCCGGCCCTCATTTCTTTAAACCAAATTCAAACTGGAATACATTTAGCAAAAAATGGTCAGAGTTTGGTTTAATAATGATAGATAATTCTGTCATTAATTAAAATAAATTTTTATTTTCTTTCATCAATGTTTAATTATTAAATACATATTTTTGTAAAATTAACAAAATAATCATTTTTTTTTTTCACAGCAGGATGTAATATTCTGGATTTAAAATTTTAAAAAAAAGATTTCTCTACAGGAGAAATTTGTTTTTATTTTTTAATGCCACCAATCAATCAAAATCTTCATTCTCATTCTTTTTTATGAATATTCAAATTTACTTTATCAGAAGAAATGACAATTTCATCATCATAATTGCTGATTGATTTGTTTTAGGGGCAGAATTAAGAGACTTCGTTGTCATAAATTTCATCACTATATTCTTCAGAATTGTGCCATTCGCTAGAAACCTCTTCATATACCTCATTGTACCATCTACTATCCTCTTCTGCACTGTAATCTTCTATAACATAGGAATAAAGTTCAGGTGGAATTGTCCAGAATTCACCACTTTCTTCATAGTCATAGCTAGAATCTGTTGATACTTCTTCAGGCAAAGATTTTTTTCTAATATTAATAAGTGATGGAAACACAGACCGCTTACGAATATTTTTATCCATATCTAAAGATCTACTAAAAATTAAAAAATGCATATCTTTCTTAAAGTCATTATCTGGAAAAAAATAAGAAAAAATAGAATGTTTAAATCTGAAATAATAATTTGAAAATAATTTTAACAACACATATATATAGACGAGTAATTATTTCTGAATTAGAATCATTGTGCTTATCAAAATTATATCTTGGCAGCGGTAAATAAAAAAAATTAAAATTAAAGTATTTTGATGCATTTTATGTTTCCAGCAGAATATTAGTAATTTTAAAATTATAGATAACTGAAGATGGCTTGTATTGTTGGGAACTATTAAATATGGAATATACTTCTATGCCATTGCATTCTACACCTTATTTAAATTCAGGCTTCTTGAAGTAATTTTAGAATGTTTTCTTTATACTATAAAAAAGTAGCAATTAAGTTTGCCAATTTTTTCAAAATTTAACAAAAAACATTTTAGGAATACAATGAAAACACTACATTTTTTATTTCTTGTATGCTTTAATAGATGTCATTAATGTATGCTAATTGTTATTGGAACCTTTAAATCACCAGTCTTGCCCTAACAAGATCGAATATAAATTATTAATAATAGTTCATTAGTCTTTGAAATTAGCCATGTTGATAAAAATATTTAAAATATTTTTTTAAAAAAAGTTTGTTTTTATGAAAGTGGCATTTTATATATATTAAAATTAAATACATGAAAGCAGTCAACATCTAAACCTGATGTCAAGACAACCTTTTCTAATAAAGGTAGATACCACCATTAACTATGTTCTAGTATATTTATATAGACACTAAAGACTGCAACTTGATTAAAGAGAATAAGGTTATTAATTCAAAGTAGTTTAAATAAACCTCATCAAATAAGAAAATATAAACTGTTTTGAAAGCATATTAGCAAATAGTCAATTTTAACCTTCAAACTGCACTGAAACTATGTATTACTTAAATAATAAAACTAATAACGTTCAGAACCAGTTTCAACCTAATTGCACTGAAACTATGTTTTACTTAGATAATATAATGTTCAGGGTAATATTAGTTTATAAATATAAATACATGAAAGCAGTTAACATCTAAGCAATACTAAACAATATCAATTAAAAATCTCATTCTGATATCAAGACAATCTCCTTTTTGAATAAAGGTGGATACCCATCCTTATACATGGTTTAATATGTTTATATAAATAAAGTTTGCAACTTGAAGTTGGTTGCCTTGTCATCAGATTGAGGTTTTTGATTGATGTTGTTTTAAATAAAATATTTTTTCCTGACATATATATATTAGTAAGTATGCATTTTGAGAACTCTTACTAATGATAGATAATCAGGCAATCTGACACTTGGTCACCTGATAAGAGATATTTTGTCATTCTACTTACACTGAATATAAAGCTATATTAAATAATGATGAAGTCTATTAAATTGTTGCATAAATATATATAGATAGAAAAAAATATGTTAACTAGCAGCTATCTGCTTCTTTAAGTCAAATTCTATAGGGAATAAATTTAGCAAAGGTGATCAGAATATCTTTTAATAATGATAGACAATTTGGTTATTAATTAAAATAATTTTTTATTTTCTTTCATCAATCTTTAATTATTAAATACACATTTTTGAAAATTAATAAAATGTCCATTTTTTTTCCACAGGAGGATGTAATGTTCTGGTTTTAAAATTTAAAAAAAAAACTTCTATGAAAGAGATTTCTTTCTGCTTTTCATCTCCACCATCAATCAGAATCATCATTAACATTCTTTTTAATGAATATCCAGGTTTTCTTCAGAAGAAGAGAAAGTGACATATTCATAACCATCTTGATTTTCTGGGGGAACACAAAAGTTAGTCATGCCATATTCTATAATTGTTTGATTTAGTAGTACTCTTTTCATCATTATTCTTTTTTTCATCATTATTCTCTTCTTGATCATTACATTCTTCTTCATAATAGTCAGTGAAGGGTTCTATAGGTGGGATTTCACTATACTCAGTGAAGGGTTGTATTGGTGGGATTTCACTATAGTCAGTGAAGGGTTCTATTGGTGGGATTTCACTATAGTCAGTGAAGGGTTCTATTGTTGAGATTTCACTATCACCATAGTCAATGTTATCCATTGATTCTTCTTTAGATGGATATTTTTTCCAAACACCAATAAGTGTTGGAGACCGCTTACGAACGTTTTTATCCATATTTGAAAGTCTTTCTACTCTTTATGAAAGTAGATGTATAGGTAATTTTCTATTGAAAACTAAAGCTCTCATATATTTCATAGGGTGAATATCTATATAAAAAAATAACATTTAAATCTGCAGTAATAAATAGAAAATAATTTTAATATGCACACATTCATATGGACATATAATTATATATGAACTAGAATCATTTTGTTAAATCAAAATTATATCTTGACTGCAAAAATTATAATAAAAATTCAGGTGTTTTGATATATTTTATATTTCCAGCAGAATATTTGTATATGGAATCTACTTCTAACTATGTCATTGTATTCTACTTATTAATTGAATTTAAGCTCTATGGGGTAATTTTAGAATGTTTTCTTTGTACTATAAAATAGCAGCAATAATGAAAATTTGTCATTTTTTCCAAATCTGGACAAAAACATTTAAAAAATATAGCGAAAGCATGACATTTTTCATTTGTTCTATGCTTTACTAGATGGCATTAATGTAAGCTAATTGATATTGTTGCAACTCTTCAATCAGCAATTTTATCTTACAGAAAGATCGAATATAACGTTATTAATAGTAGTTCATCCGTTTTTGCAGTTAAGCATATTGATAAAAGTGTTTAATTTTTTTAAAAAAAAAAATAGTGACAGTTTATGTATATTAAAATTAAATACAGGAAAGCAGTCAACATCTAAACCTGATGTCAAGACAACCTCCTTTTTAATAAAGGTAGATGCCCACCATTAACTATGATCTAATATATTTATATAGGCACTAAAGACTGCAAATTGATTAAAGAGAATAGGATAATTACTTCAAAGTAGTTTGAATAAACATCGTTAAATAAGAAAATATAAACTGATTTGAAAACAGACTAATAAATAATTAATTTCAACCTTCAAACTGCATTGAAGCTATGGATTACTTAGATAATAAGACTAATAATGCTCAAGGCCAGATTGGTTTATAAATGTAAATATATAAAAGCAATTAACATCTAAACAATATCAAATGGATCAATTAAAAATCTCAATCTGATGTTAATACAGTCTGTTTTTTCAAAAAAGTTGGACACCCATTTTTATCCATGGTCTAACATGTTTATATAAATAATAAAGATTGCAACTTGAAGTTGGTTGCCTTGTCATCAGATTGGAGTTCATGATTGATATTGTTTGACATTATTTTAAATGAGACATTTTTACTTAAGATATAAATTTATAGGTACATATGCCATGATAGATAATTGGGCAATCTGACACTTGGTCACCTGATAACAGATATTTTATCATTCTACTTATATTGAATATAAAGCTGTATCAAATAATAATGAAGTCTATTAAATTGTTGTATAAGTGTGTGTGTGTATATATATATATATACACACACACATCTCTATACATATATATATATATATATATATATATATAGAGAGAGAGAGAGAGAGAGAGAGAGAAACAGAAATGTTAACTAGCAACTATCTGCTCCTCATTTCTTTAAGCCAAATTCAAACTGGAATAAATTTAACAAATAGTGATCAGAGTGTCTTGTAATAATGATAGACAATTCTGTTATTAATTACAATAAATTTTTATCTTGTTTTATGAATGTTTAATTATTAAATACATATTTTTGTAAAATTAACAAATTGTCCATGATTTGCTTTCAGAGCATTATGTAATATTCTGGATTTAAAAAAATCCTCTATGGAAGATATTTGTTTCTGTTTTTTATCTTCACCATCAATCAGAATCATCATTACCATTCTTTAAAATAAATATCCAGGTATTCTTCATCAGAAGAGGTAGTGACATATTCATAATCATCTTGTTTTTTTCCAGGGGACCCAAAAGTTATTATTGAATATTTCATCATTATTCTCTTCTTTATCATCCTTAATAATATCAAGAAAGTACATGTCAGATACTAGTGTTAGAAGTTCAGGAACATCATAGTTACTAAAGATTATAGGATCTAATATTGGGAACTCACTATCATCATAGTCAATATCTTTCCCAATAGCAAAAATTCTTGGTTGACTGTTTATGAACTTTTTTATCCATATCTGAAAGTCTTTCCATTCTTAATGAAAGTGGATGTATTGGTAATTTTCTATTGAAAATTAAAGATCTCATATCTCTCTTTTGGTGATTTTCTAAAAAAAAAAAGAATACAATGTTTAAATTTGCTTAAATAAATATAATTTCAATATGCACATATGCATATGAACATATAATTTTATATGAATTAGAATCATTTTGTTAAATCAAAATTATATCTTGACTGCAAAAATTAAAAAAAAAAAGAAAATTCAGGTGTTTTGATGTATTTTATATTTCCAGCAGAATATTTGTATATGGAACTACTTCTAACTGTGTCATTTTATTCTACACATATTTAAATTTAAGCTCCATAAGTTGTTTTAGAATGTTTTTATACTATAAAATAGCAGCAGTAATGAAATAGTAATTTTTTTTTCCAAATCTGGATAAAAAAAATTTTTTTAAAACATAGTATTCTTTAATAGATGGCATTAATATAAGCTAATTGATATTGTTTGCAATCCTTCAATCAGCAATTTTGTCTTACAGCAAGATCAAATATAATGTTATTAATAGTAGTTCATCTGTTTTTGTAGTTAAGTTATTTTTTAAAAAAGATTATGAGTATGTCAATGAAAGTGGCAGTTTGTGTATATTAAAATTAATTATATGAAAGCAGTCAACATCTAAACAATGTCAATCAAGAATCTCAGTTGATATCAAGGTAACCTTCTTTTTAAATAAAGATGGATATCTATTTATCTATGCATCTAATATATTTATACAGACAATAAAGATTGTAACTTGAAGTTGCCTTATCATCAGATTAACATTTTTGATTGATATTGTTTAGTATTGTTTTAAGAGGAGCAATAATTCAGTAATAATACTAAAGCACTTTCTAATGACATATATATTTGTAAGTATGTATTCTTTGTACTGTACCTAATGACAGATAATTAGGTAATCTGGTACTTGGTCACCTGATAACATCTACTTTGTCATTCTGCATACAATGAATATAAAACTGCATTATATAATAAAGAAATCTATTAAATTGTTATATAAATATATATAGATAGAAAAAGAAGTATATTAACAGTAAAAAAGAGTTCAATGCAGCAAAAATTAAAAATTTTAGAACCAGCTGTTTGCCCTCATTTCTTTAAGCCAAATTCAACCTGAATAAATTTAACAAAGAGTGGTCAGAGTTTATTTTATTAATGATAGACAATTCTGTCGTTAATTTACAATAAATTTTTATTTTGTTTCATCAATGTTTAATTATTAAATACATATTTTTGTAAAATTCACAAAATATCCAATTTTTATTTTTACAGCAGGCTGTAATATAATGTATTTAAAATTTTTAAAAATAATTTTTCTCTATGGGAGAGAGTCCCCACACCAATCAGAATCTTCATTAACATTTTTTTTTTATGAACATTCAGATTTTCTTTACCAGAAGAGATAATGAAAGCTTCAATATCATAAATGCTGGTTCATTTTTTCAGGGGGAAAATTAATGCCTTTTGTCATCATACTTTTCACTATCATACTCTTCACCATCATATCCATCACTGTATTCTTCAACACCATATCTTCATCATCATGTTTTTGATATTGTACATTTCATTATCATACTTTATACCATAGTATTTCATTATAATCACAGTTAATGTAATAACCTGTTGATTCTTATTTAGGTGGAGGTTTTTTCCTAATACCATTCAGTGTTGGAAACTGATTGCTTCAAATTTTTTTATCCATATCTGAAGGTCTTTATATTCTTGATGAAAATGTTTGTATATGTGATTTTCTATTGAAAATTAAGGAACGCATATCTCTCTTTATTAATTATCTTTAAAAAAATGAGAATATTTAAATTTGCAATAATAAATTTAAAATAATTTGAATATGCACACTTGCATATGGACATATAATTATATATGAATTAGAATCATTTTGCTTACCAAAATTATATCTTGATAACAATAAATAAATAAAAATGAAAGTTCAAGTGTTTTAATACATTTTGTTTCCAGAAGAATATTAGTAATTTTACAATTACTAATAACTGTAATAGTTAAACAGAATTAAGCTGTTGCACATGCACTTTGCAGATTTTAACTATAAATGACTGAATACTAACACTTCAAACACATGATAAAGTCTTTGGGAAAAGATAGAGTGGCCATCTATCTTTTTGAACCCAAACACTTTTGTATGGGCAAATCTTAAGTGTCTGAAAGTGAAAGTGAGAAGATATTAAATAATCACTTTAAATTACTTTTACATGCTTGAATGAATGATGCTTTCACTTTCAGACACTTAAGATTTGCCCATACAAAAGCATTTGGGTTTGAAAAAATAGAT
The DNA here is from genome assembly GCA_028023455.1 of Epiperipatus broadwayi. Lineage (NCBI taxonomy): Eukaryota > Metazoa > Onychophora > Udeonychophora > Euonychophora > Peripatidae > Epiperipatus > Epiperipatus broadwayi. The sequence continues at coordinate 12,306,908 of JAQFVV010000014.1, forward strand.
GGCCACTCTATCTTTTCCCAAAGACTTTATAGTATTCAGTCATTTATAGTTAAAATCTGCAAAGCACATGTGCAACAGCTTAATTCTGTTTAACTATTACAGTTTATAAACATTGTGCTATATAAAATAATTGATTTAATTACTAATAACTAAAAATGGTTTGTATAATATTGGGAATTAATAAATATATAGAGACTACTTCTACGACATTTTCTACAGATTTGAATTCATGACTCGATGAGGTAATTTTAGAAAGTTTTTGTTATAGTGTAAAATAGCACTGGTAATTAAGATTGCCAATGTTTTCCAAATCTGCATAAAATCATTTTAAGAATCCAGTAAAATCATGATATCTTGCATTTGTTCTATGCTTTAATAGATGGCATTAAGATATGCTAACTGATCTTGTTGAAGTCCTGTTTCACAACAAATCTAATATAAAGTTAATAATAGTAGTTCTTTATTTTTTACAGTTAGACATGTTAGTAAAAGTGTTTAAATTATTCTTTTTAAAGAATATGTTTGTGTCTAGGAAGTGGCAGTTTATGTATATTAAAATTAATATTCTATGTAACAGTGAATTTTTCATTACACTATATGCATAAGCGACAAATGTATTTAAAATATTTAACTGGGTTAAACAATAGCTAACTCTCCATATGGTAGTGTTTCCCAGTGCAAGCCTTAGTAACCAATGAATGAGAAAATGTTTTGGCATAAAATCCCTATCTAGTGCCTACTTATCCAATATCTCCAGACTAATTTCTAGCTTGTAGTATTCTTCAGTGAGGATTCTTAGAATGCAATGCAAGGCTTCCAACAGCTACCTTTTACCAATTTAGTTAATTATAATGTTGTGAGCCAAGAATAATGTTTTCAATCCAAGCTCATTCATTTATGTAGTCACAGAGATCTGAACCAAGTTCAGTTTATAAACATTATGGTATCTTAGATTTTTTTTAAAAAGCCATAGTCACCAACGTCTTATGGGCATTATTGATACAAACCTACTAAAATATCACATAATCACCATTTTCTATACTTGCAGAAGCTATTAAAACAAAAGCAGACTCTTCATACAGTAATGTCACCCAGTGCAAGCCTTAGTAATCAATGGATGCAAGAAATTTTTTGCATGAAATTCCTATTTAGTACATACTCGTTCTATATCACCAGACTAGTATATAGATTGTGACATTTATTAGTGAAAAGTTTTCTGATCTAAAGCACTGCACCTAGATCTTAGGATCTAATGCAACCATCCAGAAGCCACAAGCTAAACATTAGTTTGGAGATATTGGATGAATAGGCATCAGATAGGGATTTTATGCAAAAATCTTTTTAATCCACTGATTACTATGGCTTGCAGTTGATGGAATGGAGAGTTTGTTGTTGTTTTAACAGTTTGTGTAAGCATCAGATATGGTAATTGTGTGATGTTTTAGTAGTTTTGTGCCAATCCCACACATAGGATGATAGGATAGTAGTTTATAAAAAATCAAAGATACCAAAATGTAAAGATACTAAACTGGGTTTTGTGATATATGATTAGACAAGTACATGAACTTGTATTGAAAACATTATTGTATTTTTATCTTAGGCTCAAAGATTTATAGTTAACTAAATAGGTAAAAGATGACTGTTGAAGAGCTGGAATAGATCCTAAGATTCAGTACACAATTGTCAAGTCCAAAACTCCTCTCACGAGAGTCACAATCTAGAAACCATTATAGGGATATTAGATGAGTTGGCATTAGATAGGGATTTTATGCAGATACCTTGCATCCACCGATTACTAAGGCTTGCACTGAATGGCACTATTGTATGGAGAGTTTATTACTGTTTTACATCACTCATGTACTATAAGGAAGAATTGATTCTTAAATAGGTTTTGTCTACAGAATAATAATTTAATCCTCTTAGCTGTAATTAATCATATTAATAAGCTTTAAGCCCATATTACGCACTTATATTTTTTGTCATTTTATAAATATTGACTTCACAAAAGATTTCACCATTAAAAAAATTCCTGGAGAGAAATGAAGTTTTGTTTTAAAAGAACAAAGGATGACTGATTCTCTGTTGGCCCTGGTATCTGTTTAAAAGAGTAAATAATTTAAAAAGAAAATTATTTATAATGTGTTAAAGTTAAAATATATGACAATACAGGAAGTAATGATCAAAATTAAAAAATCAAAAATTACCAGTTTACTTGAAACTAAGAGTGAACTTATTGATAATATTGGGAAAAAATACTTTAATTAATAAATAGATAGCTACGAAACATATGATCACAATAGTTAAAATGATTTTTGCAGAGTGAAAAAAATTCTATTAAAATTTGTTCAGTTATGTCCAACTTCTAGTATTAAAATTTGATCACATATGTGAGACACTATATTTTCTTGTGATGTTTTTGAGATGTATATTAACTTAGGTACTATCATAACACCATTTTTTTAAAATAGTTTACTTACCCACCTATTCAGAGGAAGCCAAGTGTGTTTTAAATGTTTGTTGAATTTATCAGTCTTTAAGACTCAAAAGGAAGCAAGACTTTATATATTCAATATTGTATTAGGTTATCAATGCATTGTGGGTCGATAAACAATATCAAAACTGAAATAATCCTAATGTTTACATGCTTTATTATACATCATAATGTCCTATGATTGAATTTTTTATAAATTCTAGAATTAAAATTATATTTATTCTTTTTACAATTAATGTCCATTAAATCTCTGAACACTGACGGGACTTATGTATTCTGTTTATCAATGTCTTGCTCTATTAGGAAAATAATATTTATGAAAATAATTGAAATGCAAAATAATTAGAGAAATAAACTAAAATTAAATTTTGCAGTAGATATAGAAATAAGAAATGAAAAGTTACAGTTTCATTGTTTCATTTTAAAGGGAGGGGATTTGTAACTGAAAAAATCTGACAACTCTAATTTTATAATTACATTACAAAGCTGCACAGTCAAAAAAAGTAAATGCATAAATTGCCAATTGTATATGTGTACTTTACTAGATATAAGATATGCATCAATTAAAATTTTAAAAAAGGTGTATAGATGTTGTTTTATATAATTTTATTAAATATTTTTATAAAGTAAATATATTTTATAAAATTGAAATTAAAAAAATGACTTAGAATTCATATTATGTAAAGGAAGAGAAAAAATTGGTTTTAGCACTACACAAATGAAAGTAATTTGTGCAGTTTATGAAATTGTGTAGTGTTTTGTGACCCTTTCTGATTTGCTTTCTGAATTGACCTTTAAATAAATAATTCTCCCATTGTTATAACAAATTGAATAGAAAATCTAAATATGTTATTGAAAACTATGGGATACTAAAGTTAAGAAAATTATCAATCAATTTTTAAAAGTTGGTAATGATTTCTTTCTTTCTTCCTATTGCTGTGTAAATTTAAAAAAGAAAAAAGAGAAAAACTATATTTTTTATACTATAATTTAAGGAATAAAGAAAATGTTTATCAATACATGTTCTTATGAATAAACAGATGTTATAACAGATTTTGATAGGGCTGTTGTTTGGAAAACATCCACTGAGTATCAAAAACAAGAATATGTGATAGAAATAGGTTAGAAACAAACAACTAGAGTAGTCTATACTATTCTAAGTTTTAAAGCAAAGAGAGGTGTTGCCATGATTGTATGAAAAAAAGAAAAACTGCTGGTTAAAACAATTTTTAAATGTAGTTTGGATTGCATGATTTGCTGATATTAATAGTATTTTCCACCACTGTGATCCGATGCGGCAAGTATGTCATTACTCCATGGAAGACTATCCAATATGAGTTGCTAAAAAATTAATCACCATCTTAGTCAAAAATCACAGAGTGGTACAAATGAATCCAGAAACTAATTCTGAAGATTTCTAAAACCAGCCATTAGCCTTCTTTATTAACCATGTCATGAGAAAAAAGTGAACTGTCACTCAGATCTTCTGTATACTATATTTAACTATGGTTTCAAACATTTCAAACTTTACACTTGGTAAGATCTTATCAACATGATTATTCTAAGGTCTTAAGTTTCAAATATCTAATAATTATTATTATTTTTATCTTTACTATTGGGTATTATATTTAATAATAGTTGTAAACCAATAAGCAACAAGTGGAGCCAAATGAAGCTAGAGACTTAATTCATATATTTCTAGGCCTAAAACTTGAACTTTCTCCCATCCACTGAATAAATAATATATCCCATCTTTCACCTAAGAATAATCTAAACTTTAACTATGTAGATCTTTCGTATATCCTATATATTTAATACATAAACTTTGCATTAGTTCCATTCTGTATAATTAATTTACCTATATCAACTTGTAAATATTGTTATTGTCCTCGTTACTCTTTGGGCCAGGATGGTCATTAATCAATGGAATTTACAAACCTTATATATAGATTTCACTTACTTTATATTCCTAGCTAATTATGCATATAATGCACTGCCTTGAGGCATTAGTGTAATCTTTGATTTTATTTATATTTTTTTATGTTTCTTTCATACTTACATTAATTACCTATCATAATTTTCGTATGCACCTCTTGAGACCATGTTATTGATCTAATACAACTTTTGATTTTTCTATATACATAGTTTGCATACCACATTTATATGTATACATTGAAACTTTCTTATTGACATAATTTTATACCATCATTGTTGGTTTTTTTTTTGTATTTACTCTAAGGTGTAAATAAAGTTTTAATTTTAAAAGTAAAAGTGTTAATTTATTTTTTATTATTAATCAATTTAGTTCATGTTTGCTTACCAAATTTACTCCAAACATAATGCTATTAACATCCCTTATGCAATTTATGTAATCTACTGGGGGGAGGGGGACATGCAGGGATAATAGTAATAATTTATAAATGATAATAATCAGGTGTTAATAAATTTTCCAAAGTAAACTTTCTATTTAAAATGTTTGGTGCCTTAAAGTTTCTTTTTTATTATTATTATTGAAACTATAAAAACAAAGAAATGTACTTTTGAGAGCATTGTACTTAGTTTAATCATCACTTCTAGGTTGTAAATCATCATCATCATCACCAATGTTTGGTTAATATAATTGTATACACTTGAATTTAATCGTTTTTTGAATGTATATTAACCATAATATAAATGATGCAAAATTTACCATTATTATGTATATGTGTGTCAATGAAAAATATTACAAGTTAAAAGAAGTGAGCATATCATTGTGAGAATGATAAACGCTATGTTTCATAAATTTACTGTCTAAAAAAGATAAAATCTTTATACCAAATAATACTAGCTTTTTTATTTCCTTTTCTTAACAATATTTAATAAAGATTTAATGATAATTTTTTTTCTATTTTGAGCGTTTATTAACATTGAAACGGTCTGATTGATATACTAGCTTTTCTCCAGTTCAAACCCTCCCAAGTCCATGTACACAGTCTACATATATTAACTCAACTTGATTATAAATAGTATGTATAAAGTATATTTGCGTGTATGTGTGCATATTTTATTGTAGCATATATTATAATAATTATATGCGTATGTTTAAAAAATGTATATTAAAATAAATTTAAAATGTAGAATTAAAATAAGTTGTGTGGACATTGTTATATGTGTGGAACTACCTACATATATATGCAAAGGAAACTGTAATGCAGTAGATTTAAAAGCATTACCAGTAGATTTAAAAGCATTACCACTCTTTTAAATCAATATAGATTTTAATTATCATAAGTTAAAAACTCTTCATTTACTTACCTTAGCATATAAATTTCAATTTCTGGGCTCACACATATATATTGTAAAATGTTTACAAAACTTTAAATCTGTTTTTAAAAAAAGTTGTAATTCTTAGAAAAATGCCTGCAAGTAATTAATAAAATTCATATTGGATTTTTTTTCTTTTCATATGTCAAATGTGTTGACCGGAAATCGAACCCAAGCCAGCTGCTTGGAAGGCAGCTATGCTAACCAAAAGAAAAAAGGGAAGAAAAGATAATAAGCTAACAGCAATGCTTGAACCTGACTCGGTTTTAAAGATTGAACTTCTATATAGATTTAAAAATACTAAACAAAGAACAATGCTTCAACTAAGGAAAGATGCTAAGTTAACAAAGAAAGGCCAAGATTTTTTTTTAATAGATTTTAGGCTCCAGATGAAATTATAGTTAATCTTCAAAAATGTTGTAAACATAATTTATAGCTGATAGGGGGAAGGGGTAGACAGAGCTTGTATAAAACTCTCAATTTTTTGTAATTGAGGTTCAGTCTTTGTTATCTATATATTGTAAGTGTTGATGTTTGATGACTAAAAAATGGCTAGTTGTTGTCTGCCATGCAGGGACAGGTCTATACCTATGGAGAGGGTGTGAACAAGATGCCATCCCAGGAGAGAAAGATGAACCAGATCAGCCATAGATAGCAGTGCCGGAAGCCATGGATTGGTAACATTCAACTAGCGAGCTAGCTCTTCTGATTAAAAATTTATTGATGAATATCTAAAACTCTAAGCTAGCTAATGTTAATTGTGCACAAACTTCTACATCTTAAAAATGTTATAATTAAAAGCTAATTTAAGTTGTTGAAATATCATGTTAAACTTTTAAGATAATACCTGTAAACTTGCCTATTTATTAAATCAAATTCTAAAACTCTAAATGCTTGTTAAATAATAACTTATTCAGTTATTATTCTATTACTTGTTAATCTGCAGTCATGCCTTTCTTATTTCTTTTATATATGCTTATTTTATAATTTATGCTATGCCCAATTCAGAACGGAGATTGATTCTATGAATAAATATGAGGGGGAGAGATGATTAGAAGCTCTCTCTCATAAAAACAATAATGTTGCTCTTTAGCACACTCACATACATCTCTGCTCTGAAAACCTAAATACATTCATTAACCTATTATGTTTAGCTTATTGTTATTGCTGTTAGAATTAGTTTGCATGTTAATAAAATAATTAGTTAATAAATGCAAGAGTTATAAAGCATATTATATGTATTGCTTAAGTCCCATATATGCTTTAGCCTTCCTTTGAGTTATAGTATAAAGTATGCAGATTTGTCAATAAATTAGATTACTTTAAATATCCTTTAGCATGTTTTAAGAATGCTAATTCGTGAACTGGGTGGGGTAGTTTCATGGACCAAAACTATAGAATTTGCATACATTAAGTTTAATAGTTAATATTATATTTAGCATGGTGAATGTGTCTTTAGGAAGCACGTACATGCAGTTACATCTTGTGTATGTTTCTTATATGAATGGGCTTTTGGTTTTAATGGACATCCCATAAACTTAATTTGGACAGCTCTTCTTTAGAACTGGAACATGAGGGTCCAGATTGTTTTTATAAGCTGCTCTGATCACTGAACTATATGTTTAATTAATTCACAGCAAGTCATACAGTCTTCAGGAATCGCTTACATGGTAAGAAATCCTATGAGTAATGGCATATTTGAGATGCAGACATCTCTAGTAATTTTATTTATATATATATATATATATTAATTCTAATATTTTCACGGATAAAAGATGTCATATTATTATTAATATTTGCAGGATATCCCGCAAATATTAATAATAATATGACATATATATATATATAATGCCGTAGTATCTGAAGTCATACTAGAAAGCTCCAGTTCACCCTTCCATAATGTTAAGAATAGTTCAGTATTGATATGGATCTGTAATCTAGTTATATATATAATAATCTGCATAGGAAGCACATTAATGCTCAATTTGTATTGTTAATATATAAAATTATTATTGATCGATCTATTTAACCAGAAAATTTCTACAAAGGGCATAGTGTAAATAAGACATGATTGACCATAGATTATACCATTAAAATTGTTAATAAACTCATTTTATAATAAATAAATTAATAGAATGCATAACGATGAGATTCTGTATCGACTCACTCATCATTATTATGAACACCTGTGAATGAAATCAATGCACTTGTTATTCATTGTCTTTGTTAATTAAACTATATGGAATTATAACATTGTGTAGCATCTTTTTCAAATCTTCTGCAATTCCCTCCATATTTCACTAATTTAGTTTATATTTCATTAGAATATGAATATGCATTATCTAATTAGCCATAGATATATGTGGGGGTTATTTATGTAGTAATTTAGTCATTTATTCCCTGAGTCTCATGTTCCATTTTTAGCTATTGTTGGTACATGAACTAAAGGAGGCACATGAACTAAAGGAGTCAGAGTGTGGCCTCGTATATGTCCTTCATAGGGTAGTAAATCTTGGAACATTGGTGAAGGCACTGAGGGGCAATCGGATTTAAAATCTCAACCCATCATCTAGATAAATCTTGGTATAATTTTCCAAAACTCTGGATTTTGTTGGGTGAATGTACAAATATGACTGTTACAACATGAATGTTGAATTTATTGTTTTTACAGTGTCATGGAAATAGTTGGCTTTTCTGAGCTAACATTACCAATGTAAATAAAATTCTTACACCCACCCATTCTCACTTGCCATTCATACTCTTAGAATTTTTGATTTTTTAGGTAAAAGACGTATGCCTAAATCAAAACTATTTTGAAAAGAAAATAAATAGTGATTGTATTTATGTATTTATAAAAAGATAATGTTCCTACAGCATTTAAACAATCCGCCAGTTGGACCCATATAATAAATTGTAATGATCAAAAAAAAAAAATTAATTGATAAAAAAATCAAATCTATCTATTAATTATTGAATTTATAAAAAGAAATATATTAAATAATAGTATGAAAAAAGAAATATATGTGTATAATTTTTATTGAATTTACAGCAAGGATATTAAATAAAAGCCCAAAAATAATATGTTTACCAATGAAAATAATTTATTTAGTAAAGAAATAAAATATACTCATTTATTATTGAATTTATGCCAAGAAAGATATAAAATAATATAATGTCATAATTAGTAACCAAAATGATACAGAATGATCATATCTTACAATTAAATGATCACATGATCAGTATTTCATATGCTTACACAATCTATTAAAACAATAGCAATTTCTTTCATGCAATAGTGTCACCTAGTGCAAACTATAATAATTAACGGATTTAGAATTTGTCATGAAAATCCCTGCTCATCCAATATTCTCAAACTAGTTCCTAGCATATGGTTTTCATCAGTGAGAGGTTTATATCTGAAAGCAATGCAATCAAAGCTTTGGACCTAATATACCTCTCCAGCATCCATTTATTACTATATCTTGCACTAGGTAGCACTACTATATGGAGAAAGCTGTTACTGTTTTAATGGTTATATTTTGTTTCATATTTTACTTTGAAACTCAAGCTGAAAATGTTAAATAAAATCCAAAAAAAATTAAAAATCTAAAAACAATCTTTTTATGGCAAGAATTGTATCAGATAAAAGCATTAATGTCTCATAACTTAATTAGATTACTTCTTTTCTTAATTTGAATATAAAATAAATAGTTGAAGGTACACTAATGTTGAAAGATTATAAATTTATTAGAAAAATTCATAGAACTAATATAAGCTTATTTAAAAAGAATTTATAAATTAAATAATTTAAATATACCATTTATGTGATAATGCAATGTACGAGTCTTTCTTATTTATTGCATTGATGTTATTTGCAATAAACCACATCTCTTTATATTTTCTTTTTCGATTATTGCATTTTGTGCAAATGACTTTAATATTAAGAGGATCGAAATTGTGGCCAGACTTGCTTTCATGTTCTAAAAATACAGATTTAATATTGGGGTCTGTTTTAGAATGTTTGTATATATATTTGTGTTACGCTAATATTGTAGCGCAGTTGGTACGAGACTCACCATAGTGAATTGCATTACATATTGATTCATTGCATCTGGAGAGCTTGCTCTGGAGCTAATTTGTTTTTAGTGTTGTTCAACATTTGATTAAAATTAGGAGAGATTCTAAAACTAATATTGAATTTGCTTAAGCAGATTATGTTCGTCTTTTCAGATAGATGTGGTCCAAAAGAAAGGCTGACCTATGTATTAATATAGTTACTAATGTTCCTGGTATTTAAAGATGAATGGAATTTTTAATACTTTTATATACCTTGAATTGACTACATCTTTTATATAATTTTCAATATTGTCTTTTCTGTTGGCTTCAAACTTGCATAATTTATAGTTTTTATACAAAAAATATTTGAAGCCAGTCAATTTTTGTAAAATTGGAGTATATGAATGCAGGTGAATTACACCATGATCATTGATGGGTTTTATAATCATTTTACAATTTCTTTGTGCATTTGAATGTTGGATATACATATCTAAAAACATTATACCATTTGATGTATCCTTATTTTCTATAGCCCAAATCAAAGAAGATAATTGACATAACTTATCCCGTATATTAATAATTGTTTTTCTTCTGCATATATAAAAACATTGCCTATGTAGCACATATACAAAGGTGACATTGCTATAGTGAACTTTTTTGGAATGACTGCCAATTCAAATTGGTTCAATATTATAAATTATTTCACTTAATGGTAGCCTGATAGGCCAGCCATGTTCCATTGTATAAAATCCTCCCTTGAAAAGGGCTGTACTATCCTCATCTATCCATTTTAGAACTATCAACAATAAAATGTATTTTGTGCACATTAACATTTAAATTAATTAAAATGTCATGATAGTGAGCATGATATTGAATCATAAAGTTCTATAATATCTAATGAAGCAAGTTTATTGTTAGAGTTATACATTTGTAAATTTAAAATTTGCGTGCATTCAAATGTTTTTTAATCAAACGAAGATTATGAATATAAAGTTCATGAACAAATTAAAATTTAAACACCATAAAGAATATAATTTAAAAAGAGAAAAAGATAAATTTATTGTTTTAATAGTGAGATGTTATTAAAAGAAAGCAATTAATATATTTGGTCTATTTCTCCAAGAATTTTCGCAAAAGTAAAAATGCATTAAGAAAATGATTTTGGAGACACTTTTTATAAGGCAGAAAAATTAATAGCAGAGTGGTTAATTGATCAAACTGGTTTCGGAAAATTTGCTATAAAATCTTCATTTGAATATGCCAGATTTTAATCACAACACTAACAATAAACTTGCCTCATTAGATGTAATGAAACTTTATGGTTTAGTATCATGTCTGCTGCCTATTAGTATAAAAGATGACATTTTAATTAATTTTAATGCACTTGTAAATAAAATCAAATGTTACAAAATAAATTTTATTGTCGATGCTCTTAAATGAATGGGGACATTAAGTACCTTTCCAATGCAGAATTTTATACAATGGAACATGACTGACCTATGGAACTACCAATAAAGTGAAAGAACTTGTAGTATAATATTGAACCAATTTGAATTAGCAGTCATTCCAAAAAAATTTGCTACAGCAATGTTGCCTTTGTATATGTGCTACATAGATGATGTTCTTATCTTATGCTGAAAACAAAAACAGTTATTGATATAGGGGATGAGTTATGTCAGTTATCTTCTTTGGTCTTGACTATAGAAAATGAAGATACATCAAATGGTATAAAGTTTTTAAATGTGTATATCTAGCATTCAAATGAACAAATAGATTATAAAACGATTATAAAATCCATCAACATTCACAATATAATTTACCAGCATTCATATACTCCAATTTCACATAAACTGGCTGGTTTCAAATGTTTTGTTTGTTTTTTTTGTATAGAAATTATAAATTATACAAGTTTAAAGCAAGCAGAAAAGACAACATTGTAAACTATATAATTCTGAGTATAATATTAATATATTAAAAAATTTCTAAAAAAGTATATTCATCTTTAAATGCCACAAACATTAATAACAATATTATGCATGAATCAGCTTTCCTTTTGTACTCTGTATACCTTAAAAGAGGAAAACTATCTGCTCAAACAAATTAGTTTTAGAACTCCTCATAATCTTAATTAAATGTTGAATAATTTTAAAGATAAATTATCTTCAGAACAAACTCTCCAAATAGTTTATAAAATTAAAGGCAATGAATCAACAAGCAATTTACTGGGATGAGTCTCAAGCCAATTGGCACTGCACTACAAGATAACAACACACCCACACACACACACATATATATATATTGAACCTAATTAAAATCCGGTTCAATAGTGTTGTTATTAAACAAAAAAAAAAAATTTATTAAGCTTTTAATTTTAATTAAACGTAGAGTTAAATTTGCAATATTATTTAAAAAGAATGCGTGTATCCAAGTATTACACGCGTTTATATGTAAAACTGATTTTTTAAAAATGTTTATCGATTTATTTTAAAATAGTTTTCATATACCACCTGTTTTTAAATCCATTTGATTTAAAAACAAGCTGGCTGGCTAATTGCATTCCTCTTGCTTTTATTTTAATTATTGTAAACAATTTTGATAGCAGAGATTTGATTTTTATGTTGTTGTTTTCATTTCAATAAACCCTGGGTGGATTCTTAGATAGATTGAGCAGAAGATTAATATTTGCCCTGCCTAAGGTGAAGAAATTGAACAACAAGGAAAGTGTTTCGTGGGAAATGGAGCAACGTATAGATAGCCCCGAAAATTTGGAGGTCAGTTAATTCATTATTGGTAAATAGACAAGCTGTTTCTAAAGTAAAAGTTTATATCAGCGCGGACATTTAAATTCTTAAAGGACAAGAGCTGTTATTAAATACTTCTGCTTGCCACAAGATGAAAAATTCTATATGTGTTGTCACCACCTGAATGGCTTGCTAATTCAACAAAAGACGGATCCCTGACTTCCAAGTTTGCTCCAGTAATGCCTTAAACACCTAAAAGAAGCCGGAACCTCATTACATCTACCTTGCCATGGTCTAAAGACCTGAAAATGAACTCAAGTAAAAGTGCGCACTCTACGTGAACATTGCTTGTACGGAAAGGTAACTATTTTCTTTTTATTCTTCCCAGAGTAAATTAATTCTCATTAAATCTCCACTCAATCTAATCATAAATATGTATTCCTAAACAATATAGCCTCATATTTAATATTTGCTGTGTTTTCTAAGATTTTGTAGTGTGTCTTGGAATCTTAGTTTTAAGATTCCAAGTTGCTTTCAATTTTTGTTTATTGGAGAGTGACGAGTGAGTTTCCTATTTTCATGTAAGACTTTTATAAATGCTTTAGCAGTCATGCATTTTAAATGCTTACCTGTAATTATTTAGTATTCAATAATTAATTTGTAAACACTGTGTTTGCGCTTTCGCAAACCTCTGAAAATCTTTTGGCTGGCGACTTTATCGTCTAATTTGCCGCAGTGTAGATTTCATTTCTAATATCTCTAAAAGCGGAAATTAGAATTGCGTTTTTCTTTGTAAGTTTATAAGTCGTCAGCAGGAAGATAAAATTTATCCTTTTTTAAATTACAGGTGAGCGATACTTTCGTTCTGCTAAAGTGTTTACAACTTTTAATATTCTCATACTCATGTGCACTCTCCAATAGATTTATTTTTGTATTTATTACATATGCTTTAAATTTATCAGAGCATGTACTCAGAATTTGTTTGTAATTCATTTTCTTTTCTTTAATTGCTGGGGCAGACGTAACTGTTTTTCTAATTATTTGCTTGTCTCCTATTGAGACCTTTTCTTATTAATTTTAAAATAATTTTTGCCAATCATTTGGCTGGGATTCACCAGTTTTTTTAATTGTTTTCTTCCTTTCAATCTTATTTTTTTGGTTGTTCTTGAGATGGATCAATCACTGTTATTTTAAATGTAGTAATTGGTGCAGTTCATACCGATATAAGGACATTCGAGATCTGACCATGCTTAGATCTTGGAAAGCTTATTGGCACTGGGTTCTTTGAACTATTTCAGGAGCATATGGTTTAAATATCATAAAGTGGAAACCAGTGTTTAAGTGAATCCTCTGCTGAACGAAATTTGCTTCCTCCCTTTTAAATTTGTTTATTAGAAGATCAGTCAGTCTGTCATAGCTTTGCCTTTAGTATGTCTGGTACATGCCTGATTTAACCCCCATCTATTGTGTCATAAACTTATATTTAATAATTTATTTTCTCATAATAAAATTTATGAAATATGTTTAAACTTAATTTGGCTGACGTTTGTCTTTGTGCTTTTGTCTCAATTGTCTAAACAATTTAAGATCTCTTGTTTCTCCCTGAGTCTAGTCAGCGCAAACCATCATCATCATCTATTCTGATCACAGTAAACAAATTTTCCAGACATGTAGTGGTCTGGTGGCGCCCTCTGTATCAGAATAAATAGATAGACAAAATTAAAAGATTTCATCTGGCACATAATAAAAATTTTGGCACCCAACATGGGGCTTTGAGTTTTCAAACACATGTGAGATTTTGTTTAGACAATTGAGGAAGATTTCAGGTGTAAGAGGCAAGATCTAGTAGGGGGAGGTTCAGTTTTTGTTAATTATTGTAGGTATTGTTGGAGTAGGTGGTAGAATGGGGTTCGTCTTTCTTTTTAATGAAATAATTTATAAACTGTAAAAGCGTATTTTTGAAAAGTCTATCGGAGTAATTTTATTTCAAGGGTTAAATATAGTTCGTCTTTCTTTTATATGAAATAAATTAGAAACTGTAAAAAGAGTATTGTCTGAAAAGTTTGTCAGAGTAATTTTATTTGAAGAGTTAAATATAGTTTGTCTTTGTTGCGAAATAATTTATAGAAAATAGTAAGTAGCGTTTTATTTGCTTTTAGATTTTTAAGAAGTTAGTATAGTGAATTTAGTCTTGTGTGAAAATGGGAGTAGTTAAAAAAGATGAGTCAGAGATGCATATCATGATGAAGAAATTGATGAAGATGATGATAGAGATGAAGGAAGAACTTAGCGAAATCAAGCGAGACCAGCAAGAAATGATTAAAGATTTGAGAGAGATGAGGGGAGAAATAACGGAAAAAGTAGTAGAATCTCAGGAAGTAGAAAAGGTTGAGGTCATAGAAAATATAAAAATTAAAGTAGCACAGGATAGTGTTAAGACAGATAAGGTGAAAATAAAGATAAAAATAAGCACAGATGGGTTACAAATATAAAGTGTGGTGGAAAATCTAGTAAATGTAGATAAAAAAATAAAAGCAAGTTATAAGATAAAGACAGAAAATCAGGTAAAAGAGTCTTCGTGTAAAACTAAAAATAAATTGGTTTCAATAACTGTTTGTTTTGAATATGAATTCGAAAAGAAGAAAAGAGTTAAAAGAAAGATTAAGAAATATAATTTTAAGGTAGAAATAGAAACCATCTTAGGTCAAACATTCAAAAAGGTCGTAGACGATAAATTCTTTCCTTATACTAATGCTGATAGTATGAGTAATAAAAAGGGACACTTAGTAGAAAGGGGTTTTGCTAGGCCTAAAGTCTTTCAGATGTATGAGATAGCAAACAAAATAGAACGAGAAAGAGACAAGAGAAAAGTGTATAAGCTAAGAAAATATAAGTGAGGAAAAGAAACTTATTTCAGTAAGTTAGTAAGCGGAGTAAAAGAACCGCCAGACAAAAGTTAAGGGTGCAGCTTTTAGTAATCTGACGGATTGTTTTTAATAAAAATAAAAAAGATTTTGTTAATGAATTATGAGAATGGAGAAGGGTTTTGGTTAAAATGAAATATTGTGTTGTTTTTCATGAGTGCAAGGCAAACATTCGGCCGAATTTCTAAGAATATTTTTAAAGTGTTTATAGTTTAAAAAAAAAAAGTTACAGAAATGTTTTTTTTTTTTGATCCCGTTTTGAGGCGGTTGAACCTGATTGATCACATTTTGAGGCAATTGAACCTGATTAAAATCTGGTTCAAACGGTGTTGTTATTAAACAAAAAAAAAAGAAATTTATGAAGCTTTTAATTTTAATTAAATGTAGAGTTTAAAATTGCAATATTATTTAAAAAGAATGCGTGTATCCAAGTATTACACGCATTTATATGTAAAACGGATTTTTTAAAAATGTTTATCGATTTATTTTAAAATAGTTTTCATATACCGCCTGTTTTTAAATCCATTTGATTTAAAAACAAGCTGGCTAGCTAATTGCATTCCTGTTGCTTTTATTTTAATTATTGTAAACAATTTTGACAGCGGAGATTTGATTTTTATGTTGTTGTTTTCATTTCAATAAACCCTGGGTGGAATTCTTAGATAGATTGAGCGGGAGATTAATATTTGCCCTGCCTAAGGCAAAGAAATTGAACAACAAGGAAAGTGTTTCACGGGAAATGGAGCAACGTATAAATAGCCCTGAAAATTTGGAGGTCAGTTAATTCATTATTCGTAAATAGACAAGCTGTTTCTAAAGTAAAAGTTCATATCAGCATGGACATTTAAATTCTTAAAGGACAAGAGCTGTTATTAAATACTTCTGCTTGCCATAAGATGAAAAATACTATACGTGTTGTCACCACCCGAATGGCTTGCTAATTCAACAAAAGACGGATCCCTGACTTCCAAGTTTGCTCCAGTAATGCCTTAAACACCTAAAAGAAGCCGGAACCTCGTTACATCTACCTTGCCATGGTCTAAAAACCTGAAAATGAACTTAAGTAAAAGTGCACACTCTACGTGAACATTGCTTGTACCGAAAGGTAACTATTTTTTTTTTATTCTTCCCAGAGTAAATTAATTCTCATTAAATCTCCACTCAATCTAATCATAAATATGTATTCCTAAACAATATAGCCTCATATTTAATATTTGCTGTGTTTTCTAAGATTTTGTAGTGTGTCTTGGAATCTTAGTTTTAAGATTCCAAGTTGCTTTCAATTTTTGTCTATTGGAGAGTGACGAGTGAGTTTCCTATTTTTATGTAAGACTTTTATAAATGCTTTAGTGGTCGTGCATTTTAAATGCTTACCTGTAATTATTTAGTATTCAATAATTAATTTGTAAACACTGTGTTTGCGCTTTCGCAAACCTCCAAAAATCTTTTGGCTGGAGACTTTATCGTCTAATTTTCCACAGGTGGAGATTTCATTTCTAATATCTCTAAAAGTGGAAATTAGAATTGTGTTTTTCTTTGTAAGTTTATAAGTCATCAGCAGGAAGATAAAATTTATCCTTTCTTAAATTACAGGTGAGCGATACTTTCATTCTGCTAAAGTCTTTACAACTTTTAATATTCTCGTACTCATGTGCACTCTCCAATAGATTTATTTTTGTATTTATTACGTATGCTTTAAATTTATCAGAGTGTGTACTCAGAATTTGTTTGTAATTCATTTTCTTTTCTTTAATTGCTGGGGCAGACGTAACTGTTTTTCTAATTATTTGCTTGTCTCCTATTGAGACCTTTTCTTATTAATTTTAAAATAATTTTCGCCAATCGTTTGGCTGGGATTCACCAGTTTTTTTTAATTGTTTTCTTCCTTTCAATCTTATTTTTTTGGTTGTTCTTGAGATGAATCAATCACCGTTATTTTAAACGTAGTAATTGGTGCAGTTCATACCGATATAAGGACATTCGAGATCTGACCATGCTTAGATCTCGGAAATCTTATCGGCACTGGGTTCTTTGATCTATTTCAGGAGCATATGGTTTAAATATCATAAGGTGGAGACCAGTGTTTAAGTGAATCCTCTGCTGAACAAAATTTGCTTCCTCCCTTTTAAATTTGTTTATTAGAAGATCAGTCAGTCTGTCATAGCTTTGCCTTTCGTATGTCTGGTACATGCCTGATTTAACCCCCATCTATTGTGTCATAAACTTATATTTAATAATTTATTTTCTCATAATAAAATTTATGAAATATGTTTAAACTTAATTTGGCTGACGTTTGTCTTTGTGCTTTTGTCTCAATTGTCTAAACAATTTAAGATCTCTTGTTTCTTCCTGAGTCTAGTCGGCGCAAACCATCATCATCATCTATTCTGATCACAATAAACAAATTGTCCAGACACGTAGTGGTCTGGTGGCGCCCTCTGTATCAGAATAGATAGATAGACGAAATTAAAAGATTTCGTCCGGCACAATATATATATACACACAAAAATGCTAAAACAGACACCAATATTAAATCTACCTTTTTAGAACACATTACATAAAATTAAGGTCAAGTTATATTAAATTGGAGTCTGAAGATAAGTTATTGGTCAAACTTAAGAGATGTTACCATATATAAAAAGCTCATGAAGTTTTTAAAATTTGTTGATGACTTATCATTATTATGTGTTTTGCAAGTACCAACTTAAATAGATTAACAGAAATTTCTGCATACATTTTCAAATTACATAAAATGCATTTTGTAAATACCATGGATATATATGAATCATAATCCCATGCTTAAACAAACCAATAGAATATAAACAATCTGTTTTCAAAGCATTACTGCAATTATTATTTATTTATAATATTGCTTAGACAACATATTGCTTGTACTCTGATTATCTATTAATGAATATACTCACAAAAAAGGTAGTTTTTTTAATCATTAATTATCAGATATTATGTTTGCTCAAAAAGAAGAAAATTAGTAATGGTTGATCATCTATTTAAGCATGACATCTGTGGTATGTTAATAATTTTTATTAATAATTTATTAGACTAGAGATTAATCACTCAATAAATAATTCTTCTGTGGGCTAGTTTTCACTACACCACTCTCATACAAAATAAGGTTTGGTTTTTATTCACTTATGACCAAAGATGTGAAAAAGATGTATGACTTTCAAGATGCACATTTCTTGCTATGATAAAGATATGTTCTTAGATCTTTACTTTTTTGCATTTTTCTTCATATATTCATATATATTACTTTTTTATAAATTTCATATACAGTTTAATGCAATTTTTATATAATTTCTCCTTTATTTTTCTCACAGTTTTGACTGTCCTGCAGTCTTCATCAGAGTCTTTTATAACATTCTTCTTAAATGTAAAAAGAAAGAAGAAAGTTGCAAAAGGCTCTGATGAAGACTGCAGGACAGTTGAAACTGTTGAAAAATAAAGGAGGCATTATATAAAAATTGCATTAAAGTGTATATGAGATTTATAAAAAAAAGTAATATATATGAAGATATGTGTAAAATATTGTGATCTGAGCCAACTGATCAGTGCTGGTTTAGCATGAAATATGCATCTTGGGGGATCATATGTTTTTTTCTCATGTCCTTGATAATATGTTTAAGATTACATCCTTCAACAAGATATTAAAAGTGGGTAGAAACCAGTTCCTATTTTGCATGAAAGTAGTGTAGTGAAAAATTACACTACAGAAATATTATTCAATCTCAGCTATGTGTCTCTGGTAGCATTTACAATTTAATATAAATAAAATTGATTTACTTTTTTAGATAGCTATGTAAAGAAATAAAATAAATGTGTGTTTAGTGTTATTTAAGATATATATTCAAACTTCAAAATTTAAAGTATTTTACCTTTATTGGAAGTGACTATGATGATAAGGCTGATAAATAAAATAAAGAACCGTAGACCATTCATAGTTATATAAAGAAAGGTTTAAACTGAAACAAAACAAATTCAAAATAAAAATTTATCTGCTAAATTTTTTGCATCAGTAAGATTATAATGTTCAATCACACACATATTTAAAAATATATAAAATGAAAATATTTTATTAGTAGTTACTATTTCTTTAAGAGATTCTGATAGACTATGCTATATCTGCTTAAAAATTTTTCCTCTAATAAAAAAAAATATCACTTTAATAATATCAGATCAATTGCAGACATGTACCATGAGAATATGACTCTCTTACCAGATTAAAAAAAAGGTACACCATTGTACTTTTTTTTTGCTTTGTCTTTGCATCATTCCTTACTCATCAAACCCAAATTATATAACTTTGAACTTTTACCCTTCTGGCAAAGAATCAATAGATATTCATTAGTAGGCCAATAATTAGGTAATTACTAAATAGCTAACTAAACAAAAATTAAGGTTGCTTAAAAATCCTTAGTTGTCTGAAAATCACAGATTGTGAGTATGCGAGGCAGATATGTTAATTATTACATCCTAAATCTTTAATTCTGATATATCAATTGGCATTGATAAAATGAGACATTATGATCTGTTATAAGATAACCTTAAAATTGAGATGCTATTAATAAGTTGTATTAGAAGGAGTGATAAACAATAACAAATTTTGCCAATGCTGCACAAATGTTATGCCTTCGGATAAACACCTTAATACATAAATCATAACAGGAAAATGGATACTAATGAAATAACTTAAATATGACATTAGTGTGACAAATATAATGCAAAATGTCACTATAAAGAAAGAGATCAAAAATTTGTAGATAAATACAATTTAACGTTACTCAACAAAATTTAACAGGAAGTTGAACTGTGCCAACTGATAACTGGCATGTGTTAACAATACTCTCAAGCAACTCATGATGATCAAATAAAGCATTCTGCAATATTTTAGAATTATTTCACAACCAAGTCACATTCTAAATATTGTTTACATTTCCTGATGCATCATCTAACCCCAGATGATTAGACAACTATATATTCTACTGAAAATAGTTATATTGTAATGGGATCCACCAAATAAAAGAACTTTTTACTTTTATTTTATTAAATCATATTAATTTTTAATATGATCTTCTAAGACTCTGCTACTCAATCAGAGGAGTGAATATGATTAATATTTATATACCAATCATATCCCCAGATTTAATAAAATATTAAACCTACGGTCACTTTTCCAGACTAAGGTAACTCTCTCCGACTGCATGAAATATAAAACATCTCATGGGGATTATTATAATGGGCTTAAAGCCAGAGTGCCACCCAATACTTAAACTGGAACCCATGAAATATCATTAACACATTTCAAGGATTTGACCTATAGCTGGTTCTTAAACCTGAAACCAGCAACACATTTACTTATATAAATGAAGAGAGAGAGACTAAAAAACAACAATAAATTACACAAATTTATTAAAAGATAATAATAATAATAAATAAATAAATAACATAAATATTTAACATGTAAAATAAATATGCATGCTTTTGAGTGATATCTAAAGTTCTATTCAGGGGAAGATTTTAAAGTTTAATAATAGTATTGAGAATTTAAAAGATCTAATAATGATGTCAACAGATAATAGTTACCTAGGTCTACCACAGTCTCTGGGTTTTTATATGTGGGTAATCACTCTATATTCCTGGTAAGTGAGCATTTCAGCATAAGTGAAACTTCTTCTTGGTTCTGCATCCTACGGTATGGGGTGTTTCCCTTGATTTGGTGTGGCGGGTTCGAACATTGGCAGAAGGTGAGTCAGTGCAATATATCACAGCATTTGGCTAATGGCACAGAGGAGGTGTGTAGAGGAAAATGGCTAAACACTGGCATCTGAATCGAGCCACTCATTTCTTTCATGGCATGATAGTAGAAGAATGATTTCATCATGCTGGACTATTAAAAACTCATTGACTTCGTTCACGGCTACTGTTTGATCTTGGTTATATTTTTAACTGTCTTCTATAATACTTTCTGCATAGTTTGAATCCTCTGAAAGTCTGAATTCTGAATAATCTGAAGTCTTAATCTGAAGGATAACAATAGAGAATGTCAGCTTTTTATACACTCTGAACCCACCTTTGATAGAGTTTTACCCCCCCCCCCGCTATCAATACATTTGATTTTTTTTTTTAATTAAAAAGTACATTCCTTTATTTTCTTGTTTTTCTATTTTAATTACACAGAAATTAGTCATATATTGCTCATTTAATCAGTCTGGCATCTTAATCTCCAGAGCCTGATTAGTTTTGTACAAATTGTTCTAATGAATTATAAAATCTTTTTTTTTTAATCAAAAAAAAATTCTTTTAACAAAAGTACTTTCAAAAGAATTACATAAAATTAAAAGTAGCAAAGGAAAGATAAGTTATAAATAATTTTTAACTTATTTCCAATATTTTCCTTTTTATTTCATCTTTTCCTTTTTTTTTTTCTATTTCATTTTTTTAAATTTTATTTTAAATAAATAATAATAGTAATAGTAACAAGTCAGATGTCACATGACTTATATATAGCTTGCACAAAAAAAAAAGCTTGTTTAGAGCTATTAGCACGCTCTTAATTTTAAATAAATAAGTACATCATGTTACTCGTATATATGTATCGTGTACTATATCAGCACCATTTAATGTACCACTGGTTTGATCTCCATCAGTCACAATGATGTGTTGAGAGTAATAAATCATTCATTTAATTAATCAGTTCGTAATAATTAGTTGAATACACTTGATTTGAGCTGCTCCCTCCCTTTACAAATAATGAACGAATTCCATAGATGTAAGCAATACTTGTTCTGTAAATATCCTAAAGATTTTGTTACACTGTGCTATATAATATAGCATCAAAGAGATGTAAAGCATTGTTTGTTTCATGTAAATATTCTAAAGATTTTTGTATTCCATGCTATATCATACAGTGTCAGATATATAACTTATTGCTTACTCTCATATAATTATTCTAAAGATGCTATTTCTATACAATGCTATTCAAAATATAACAATTTTCCATAATTTGCTTAACTATCAAACGATTACTTACTAAAATGTAAAGCACACTCTAAGTCATCGAGAATTCAAAATGGTCACTGTTGTGTTTGGTCTGGATTACAGACCCAACTAACAGTAAATAATATAAAATAATACTGAAACAAGTATTATAATTTAATATATTTATTAGGTACAAATATATACAATTCAATATACAGTATACAAATGCATATTTATAAGTTGAATATTGTAGTAATGTAGACTCTGGGTTTTGCCTGCCGCTTCCAGCCACATCTTATGGCTTGCCTCACGGGTAAGGCCTACGACTCTTCCAGCTGTACAAGACAGCTTGCCTCGAGTTGAATGTGATCTTAGCAGTGTCCGGTCTCTGTGGGACTTGCCTAGCTACATAGATCTAAATAGCGTAGTACTATCAATGGGAATTCTTGCTGCTGTTTATGTTAGCAGAGTTTCCTGGGAGAACGCAAAGAGTCTGTTCAGATTAGACACATTCTTCCTTGATCCTCACAAAAGACTGACTATTTATACCCAGATCCCTGACTTTATTGAAAACCTTCAGATTCAGCAAGCATCGTTGCTCATTGGCCTGTAATAATCATTGGCTATGCTTTTATCTATGCATCAGCCTATTGGCCTGTGGCAAACAATGCTTAATCTGATCAGATAAGGTGGCATCTGGAATAGTCCACTTCTGCGAGAAGGGAGGACTATAACATCCCTCCCCCTGGCTAAAATTTACCCTAGAGAACATAGTCATGCAGGTGTGCTGGAAGATGACTAAAGCACTTTGGTGCTGGCTCTTGTTTGCTGTTGTCTTCAGTTTGTTGGTCCTCCTTACTTGTACTGCATGTCTCTGGAGTTTCATTCCTTGTGGCTGCATCAGTATAATCCAGTCTCAATTGCTCTCGATGGTGATGATGTCGACATCCATCTGCTGTTTCCACTAAAATGGTGTGAAGTCCTTTTTGTTGGATGACGACTGCTGGGATCCATTTAACTGATCCTCTATACATTCCGCATAGAACATTAGTCCCTATTTGTAATTTGGTAGTTTTGTCTTTTTCTTGTTTTTCATCATTTGGCTCAGGTATCAGAGCTGACAAGTTGGTTCGCAACATTCTATTACACAGTAGTTCAGCTGGAATTTTTCCAGTTACAGTTCTTGTAGAGTGCTGAGATAATAGCATTCTGGCAATATGGGTGTTCCAGCTTCCTGTGTCAATCTTTGTGAGCAATTTTTTGGTCTCTTGCACCAATCTCTCAGCCTGTCCATTGCTTTCAGGGTGAAATGGTGGGCTGAAGACTAGCTCAATGCCATTATTGTCACAAAAGTTTTTAAAGGCTGCTGCAGTGAATTCTGTGCCATTATCTGAGACTATAATTCTAGAAAGGCCATGTGTAGCAAATAGTCTTCTAAGAGCTTCTATTGTTGCAGTGGTCTGGAGTGATGGAACTTCCACTACCTCCAGCCATTTAGAATATGAATCAACTACTACTAACAGTAGTTTGCCTTTCCATGGGCCAGCATGGTCCACATGGAGTCTTGTCCAGGGGCCTTCGGGTTTAGGCCAGTGAACTGTTTTATCTTTTGCTGGCATATTTTGATTCATTTTGCAATGCCAGCAGTGGTGGACTTTAGACTTAATCTCTGTGTCCAAAGTTGGCCACCATACATATGCCCTTGCAAGCATCTTCATCTGGACTATCCCTGGATGCCCATTATGCAACAGGTCAAGCACTTGGGATTGTACAGCTATAGGGATCACTACTCTGGATCTTTAGATAATAATCCCTTTTCAATTGAGAGCTCCAGTCTTTGGGTCCATTAGGCTGGATGCAACTCCTCTGGTTTTTTATTTGGCCACCCCTGCTGGATCCATTTTTTTAATTCTTTGGAACCCAGGGTCATTTGTGGTCCACTTAGCCACTAATTTACTGTTCAGTGTTTTGTTTGTTCTCAAATCAATCATGTTAATTGACTGATCTGTAGTAATCAGCCTGTCTGTGAATTCTGCAGGCGAACGACTTAATGCATCAACATGAGGAATCTGTTTTCCCTCAATGTAGTGTAGCATAAAATCATATCCTGATAAGAAGTTGAACCACCTCAGCATATGTGGTGAGGCATGCTGAGGGATTCCTTTTTCAGCTGCAAAGATACCCAATAGGGGTCTATGATCTGTTTGCAGTATGAATGATCTACCATAAAGGTAGTCATGAAATTTTTTAATGCTATTGATTAAGGCCAGAGCCTCTCTATCAATCTGGGCATAATTTTTTTCTGCCTTTGAGAGACACTTTGATGTAAAAGCAATAGGTGAGAGTGACCCATCACCATTCTTATGGAACAACATGGCACCTGTTCCTACTGGTGATGCATCACATGTCAGTACCAGCACTCTTTCAGAGTCAATGTGTGCCAGCACCACATTCTCAGATATAAGGGTTTTCATTTTTTTCAAAGGCATTATCATGATTGCTGTCCCACTTCCAGACTGTTTTTTTATCTAGTAGCCTGTACAATGGTTCAGCTTCCTCTGTTTTGTGGTATAAAAACCCCTCATAGTAATTTACAAGTCCTAAAAAGGACTGTAATTCTTCCTTGTTACTTGGTGTTTTGACTTTTTTAATTGCCATAACTTTCTCTTGGGTAGAATTAATTCCACTTGCATCTACCCTAAATCCCAGAAACTCCAGTTCTTTGGCTTCGAATATGCACTTATCTAAGTTTATTCTTATGCCTACTGCTTTGAACTTGTCAAGGAGTTTTTAGTCTGAGCCACCAGTAAGAAATCATCAAAGTATGGTAGGGCCCCTGGTATTCCTGCAGCCAGTTGATACATGACTCTCTGGAATATTGCTGGGGTGACTGATATACCAAAAGGTAACCGGTTCATTTTAAATAAGCCTTTATGAGTTATTATTGACAATGCTCTTGCTGCCTGATCATTGACCGGTAGCTGCAAATATGCATGTTTCAAATCAATTTTAGTAAAAACCCTTTCACCTGACAGTGTGGATAGGATTTGCTTAACTGATGGTGGTGGATAATTATTCAATGCTAGTGCTTTGTTAATTGTGCATCGATAATCTCCACATATCCGCACATCACCATTTTCTTTGATGATTGGGACTATTGGGGTGGCCCATTCTGAGTATTATATAGGCTCTATTTTGATATAGGCTCTATTATACCATCTGCCTCCCACTTTTCAAGCTCTAACTCAACTTTAGCTCTCAAAGCCAGTGGCAGTGACCTGCACCGACAACTAATCGGTTTTATCTCTTTATTCAGTGATAATTGAATTGGTGGTCCTAGATACAGACCTAGATCTTTTTTAACTACTTCAGGGTAATCAGTCTTTAATTTAGCTAATGTTGTGATCTGGTTTACCTTTGACACTACAAAGCCTAAGCGACTGAACCAGTCATGGCCTAACAAGTTGCTCTGATCACCTGATGCCACTAACAGTGGTAAGTGTATAGTTTTGTTAGGCATAGTTATTTTAACTCTTGTCTGACCCAAGAGTTTTATTTTTTTACCCTCATAATCTGTTATAGTCCTAGTGCTAGGATGCAGATTATATTTATTATTTTTATTAATGATAGCCCAAGTCTTTTTTGAAACAATAGACATTGCTGACCCTGTGTCTAGTTCCATTCTCACTGGTGTATCATTAATCATAATACTCTGTATAAATCCAGACTGATTGTCCTTAATGTGATTTATACTGTCAACTTGTTTATTTTTCTTATAGTTGCCTTTGTTTTTTTGAATGGTTTTTTCCATTCTCATATTGGCTGTTTGTCTTTTTAAGTTTAGACATGCCGCTCTTATATGACTGGCATGCTTGCAAAATGAGCACACAGTATGGAGATGTGGACATTCTGTTTGCATGTGGATTGGTTCATCACATCTATAACAATGCTTTACACTCGTTGTGGTTGTTGTTGAGCTAACTGAGTGCTTGTCATACTCAGCCTTATGTTCAACTTTTTGAACAGTATAATTCATTTTTTGTAATGGCTTTGCCTGACACGCTATAGATTCTGCCAGTGTGGCTTGAGTTACAGCCTTTTCAAAATCTATATCTGGTGTCATTAATAGTTTGAGTCTTAAATTATGATCGTACATACCACAAATGAAACGATCGTGTAGAGCTTCATTTAAGAACTCTTTAAATTGGCACATAAGTGCTAATGTTCAGATTTGTGTGGCGAATTCTCTAGCTTTTTCTCCCTCCGCTTGTGTGCAGAGATTGAAATATCTCTGCATTATTGTTAGCAGTTTGGGGGAAAATATTCCATGAGAATCGCCAATGCCTTCTCAAAATTCAAGTCAGCCAGTGTTTCTGACCCCTATTTGCGATTTTAAAATATTATACATTTGCGACCCGATTATCATTATCAGTGGGAATCCTGGATCAAAAGCTTCCATCGAACCAATTATACTAGCCATTTTTTTTATTTTATTTTTCTCTGTTATCACATGAGAAAAATATTTTTTCTGTATATTTGTGAGCAACCACTCGATACAATTGTTCGACAGATTTTTTACTCCGCTAGGGTGAGCTTCTGTCTTTTTAGCAAGGCCAATTTTGATTGATTTATGAAGCACCAATCGTGTTTATGATCACTTTGTTTCCTCCCTGAAATAAGTGATTTTGACAGTGGCTGTTTAGTAAATACTATCATGTATTTTACTTGTTTTGCCAGCAATAAGTGATTTTAAGAATCACTCTTTAATAAATATGTATATGTATTTTACTAAATACTTGGACCATATTTAAGTGTGATTTAGTAATCACAGCTTCGTAACTTATGAGTGTGTGTCTAAATAATTGCGCACTCATGTATTTACATTTTCCAAGTTTTTTCTTTTTTCAGCCATGGGGGAAAAAAAATCTTTTGTCAACTGCACCAAATCTGTTGTGTTTGGTCTGGATTACAGACCCAACTAACAGTAAATAATATAAAATAATACTGAAACAAGTATTATAATTTAATATATTTATTATGTACAAATATATATACAATACAATATACAGTATACAAATGCATATTTATAAGTTGAATATTGTAGTAACGTAAACTCTGGGTTTTGCCTGCCGCTTCCAGCCACACCTTATGGCTTGCCTCATGGATAAGGTCTATGACTCTTCCAGCTATACAAGAGAGTTTGCCTCGATCCGAATGTGATCTTAGCAGCGTCCGGTCTATGTGGGACTTGCCTATCTGCATAGATTTAAATAGCATAGTGCTATCAATGGGAATACTTGCTGCAATTTATGTTAGCAGAGTTTCTTGGGAGAATGCAAAGAGTCTGTTCAGGCTAGACACATTCTTCTTTGATCCTCACAAAAGGCTGACCTTATTGAAAATCTTCGGATTCAGCATGCATCGTTGCTCATTGGCCTGTAATAATCATTGGCTATGCTTTTATCTATACATCAGCCTATTGGCCTGTGGCAAACAATGCTTAATCCGATCAGATAAGGCAGCATCTGGAATAGTCCACTTCTGATCTCAGAAGGGAGGACTATAACAGTCACGATCTTTTATATTTTATACATCCATTGCATTGATGCAGTCTATGTAAATATCTTGAAATTGGCATATTAATCCAGCACAAACTATAAATCCCTCAATATAATGTGTGCAATAAGTAATTTGTATAATGGAATTTAATAATGGTGGAGCCCAAATTTTGTAAACAACTAATTTAACCGTCAAGCATGAAATATGTTATATTAAATTAATATATAAAATGTAAATCTTGTGTTCGAATCTTCTTTTAGTTAATAATTAAACATTAATAAATATGACTTTAATAAATGGTAATCTCATGATCACGATCATCATCTTCATGTTAAACCCCATTTGTGTCTCTTGTTTTCCCTGCTGTGTTGCTGGGCCTGGAATTAAAACAATCACACTGCATCACTGGGATTGTTGTTCATAGGATCAGATTCGAAGAATAGGCAATAGGATAGAATCTGTGACTGCTCCTGACTTCATGTATCTCAAGCATGATTGGACTCGAGATACTGTTGCTTGGACTTTTGGTCTTGTGTAAGCAGATGATTTCGACCAGTACAGGGTATTTTTTCCCACATTTGAATGCCCAATCGTGGGATCTGTTAATTATTTTCACACCCTGAACAAATCATTGGTAATATATGTAGAGATTTTTTTCCCCCCGATCTTGGCTAGTGATAAAAGTGATTTTTGTTGTGTGTATGGATTGTATAAAATCAAACATTGTGTTGTTCAACCATAAAGAAGTTTTCATAGGTATAGTGTTAATGCATTAAAAATATATACCTTGTTCTCCTTACCATATTCAAAGTTTTATGTTAACCAAACATTCTATTTAAACTATAAGTGCATTTTTTTTGTAGCTGATTTTGCAACCATATAAAAATTCTAATGGATACCCATATTTTACAACCATAAGTGTAAGTTTTTTTTTTTGTATCTGACTTTGCAACTATAGAAAAAATTTGTTTCTTGTTTTATAATTACAAAAGTGAAAATCTTGGTGTTTTTTTGTACCCATGTGTTACAATCATAAGCATAATTGTTTTTGTATTTGGTTTTATAACCATATAAAATTTTGTTTCTTGGTCTTTATGAATATGAAAGTGAAAGTGTTGTTTTAAAGTTAAAACCCATGTGCTACACCCATAAGTCTAAGCCTTGAGATTATAACAAGGTATATTTCATATTTATTTTATTTTTTGTGCATTATGTATATAAAAAATACACACACATATATATATATACCGTTTTGCAAATATTTATTTATGTACACACTTTGAATAGCCCAGATGTAAGTGTTAATAAAATTAATACTGTTGACTGGCAGCCTGATATAAATGTGTCAACAGGTAAAAAATAATAACGGTAATAAAATAATATGCCCAGAATAGTTCAAACCAGGATGAATGGATTAAAAGAGAGTAAAATTTGTTTTTCACTGTTTTATATAGATTTATCAAGAGCACATACATACATACAATATTGAATATAATCCAATTATTATCAATAAATGATTAATAAAATTTTAAGAGTCTATTATAGGCACAGAAAAACAACCAAAATCAAACATCAAGGCTTGATTCCAGTAGACTATATATATACATGGTATGATGAACTATTTTTACTTATAAGCAGCAGTCAGCAACAATTAAGCAAAAAAATGGCAGAGTAGTAGAGAGTAAAATTTGTTTTTCACTGTTTTATATAGATTTATCAAGAGCACATACATACATACAATATTGAATATAATCCAATTATTATCAATAAATGATTAATAAAATTTTAAGAGTCTATTACAGGCACAGAAAAACAACCAAAATCAAACATCAAGGCTTGATTCCAGTAGACTATATATATACATGGTATGATGAACTATTTTTACTTATAAGCAGCAGTCAGCAACAATTAAGCAAAAAAATGGCAGAGTAGTAGACAGTTGAAGAGCAAATGAGGAAAGATGTGTGTCCCATATAAAATAAGAAAAGTTCAAAGTCAAAGTACTAACCATATTCACAGATACATTTACAGTTGCCTACATTTTAAAGAGAGAAAATAAAATGATGAATGGTGAAGAAGAAAGTGCAAGAGAGAAAGAAAGAATGAAGGAAGAAAGACAAGATAATCAACCAGCATCTGTGATACATAACCTAGTGGTATCCTACAGCCTGGAGATAAATTTTCAAGAGCCAACCAAATTATTATATAACTGGGAGCAGTAGCATGCAATATCTACTATCTCATATAAGAGATGATGAAGGATAATAGAGATGAAGAGGAAAGAACCAGAGAGTTTCAGAGCAGAAAAGTTGAGATAATGGCTGAACTGAGAAAAGAAATAGATTAACTGAAAAGGAACCAGAATGATCAAGATGATTGTAAGGCACCAAATTCAATGGAAAAGTGCAACTCTGAAGAACAAAAGAACCAGTACTTTAAATCAGCCAGGAGAGAAAATCTCCTGAAAGCATTCCAAGAAGGTCAATAGAAGTAATTAATTTCATGCAGGAGAAGAGAAGAGACAGTACTTTAAATCAGCCAGGAGAGAAAATCTCCTGAAACCATTCCAAGCAGGTCAATAGAAGTAATTAATTTCCTGCAGGAGAAGAGAGGAGACAGAAGAGTCTGGGAAGAAAAGATGATAGAACTCCAGAATGAGAATACAGAAACATTAAAAGAGTTAAGACAGGAAATGAACCAACTAAAAAAGAACAATAAGCCCTATCAGGGGCGCAGAAACTGAAGTAAAGATGCAACAAATCCCAAGAGATCCAAAACCTGACCAGGAATTATCTTATCTGAGAGAGAAAACAAAAGAAAATGAAACATCACAAGAAGCAGTTATCAATACTAATCATGACAGTACAATGATCAAATCCACACTCAGGAATCATCATGCTTTGTGTAAATACAAGTTTTTAGGGGGTAAACCTGGAAGGAATCCATTGAAACACCTGGAAAACTTGCAGAAATTGTTTTTCTTCCATAAAGCAAGTGACACAGAACAAGTGGCCATAGCTAGCCACTATTTAAAGTCAATAGCATCACATAATGATAAACCAGCCATGTTTAAAGAATATCATGCATCCATTCTCCAACACTACTGGAATGAAGAGTACCAGGAGGGCATCCTGCATACTCTGACAACAGAAAAGTACCAGAATAGTCACCAAGAAACACACAGTCAGTTTTTCCTGTGTCAAGTGACAAAATTTAGATCACTCACTGCCTTTTCATATTTTGATAATCATATTATACATATTATCAGACATAATATGCCTCCATGGATTCAAAGAATGATACTTGGGTAGTCAAATTTTCATGCTTGAGCATATGACCAAGTTTCTGCCCTCCATAGATTATGGGAATCTGATCCCAGAACAAAAGACTTAATGAGAAGCTTTTAAAGCCTTATGTGCTTTTGGATCCAGAAAAATAGGACCAATGGTAAAAACCATGATAGAAAAGGAGAATATATATATAAAGGTCAAACAGATGTATGAGTTTCATAATCCCTATACAAAAAGTTCAGTAGAAATAAAATACATTTTTAAAAAAAGGGTATCAGAAACCTGAGATAACAACAAGGCAGTTTCTTCAAAAAAGAAAAAACATGCTCACTAAATTAAGATTGGTTTTCTCACTGAAAATATAAGAGACTCAAACTAAATTTGTTTTTATATTTTTTGGCACTTTAAGTGGGGAAATATGAAGGATTCAATGTTTAATCACATCAAGCTTCATGCTTAACCATATGCTAACCACCCACAGGGGTTCAAAATATGGCATTCATTGTTTGTATGTACTGACCTACACACACTTTGGTTATAATAAAGAAATTATATAAATGCATATTGTAAAATCTAATATTCATATGTGCTATATTTATATGTACAAATCAATAATCTTATTAAGATTATTGGTGAAAATTATGAGTGTTTTTACATGTAAAAATTTAATGCAAATAATTATATTTATTTTATATAATGGGCTTTGAAGATTTGAGATACTCTTTGAGAGGAGGTTGCTAAGTGGAAGAAATCTTTTGTCTAATGTTAAATTACTTTTGCTAATTAAAAAATAAGATTTTAATTAAAACACTAATAAATTCTTTGTTATTTCTTTGCAAATCTTTAAAATATTTTAAAAAGTGTCTCAAGCCTTATCAGCTTCTATTTTGAATTAAACAAAAACTAATCTAGTTAAATAATATATTACTGGGATAATCACTGGCAAATGAAGAAGTCGTATTCTTAAAAAGATTAATGAAAAATATAAAAGGGGTAAGAGAACAAAAGAAGTTATTGAGTAAAATTTCTGAAGAGTTAGTAACATTTTTACTAGCATACTCTACTGGTTTTATTGTAGTATTTATATATTTTATGCTTTGTCATTTGGGAACTTCAGAAGTCCAAAGCCATCCACTTTACACCAAATTGTTTGTAATCAGGTGTATATACTACTCTCTATGAAACATGAGGTTTGTGGACTGATAGCTCTGCAGGAGACCATATGCTTGCACCATGTCTTGAAGTCCAAGCTCTTCATTCGGTACCACTCCACTAGAATATGCTGATATATCAAAAATTTTATTCAAATTAAATTATGAAATGATAAAGTATACAAACAACCATAGGAGCCAAATGTCCTTTGATGTCATGCTAGTATCATTATTCTTCTTATAAATTTAATGTACCACCTGTTTGATCTCCATTAGTCACAATGAGGTGTTGAGAGTAATAAATCATTCATTTAATTAATCAATCCATAATAATTAGTTGACTACACTTGATTTGAGCTGCTTCTTTTACAAATATTGAACGAATCCCATAGATGTAAGCATATTTGTTCTGTAAATATCCTAAAGATTGTGTTATCCTAAAGATTGTGTTACTTCATGCTATATAATATAGCATTAAAGAGACATAAAGCATTGTTTGTTTCATGTAAATATTCTAAAAAAATTTGTATTTGTATTTCATGCTATATCATGCAGTGTCAGATATAAAACGCATTGCTTATTCTCATGTAAATATTCTAAAGATGTTATTTCTAAACAATGCTATTCAAAATATATCAATTTTTCATATTGTCAATAAATGAATGAAACTGTATAATCCACTTAATTATCAAACCATTTCTTGTGAAAATGTAAATTTAAGTTATAGATAATTCAAAATGGTCATGATCTTTTATATTTTATGCATACATCACATTAGTGCAATTTATATAAATACCTTGAAATTAGCATATTAATCCCACACAAGCTATAAATCTCTCAATGTAATTATGTGTGCAATAAGTAATTTGTATAATGGGATTTAACAATACTGAAACCCAAACTTTGTAAATAACTAATTTAACTGTCAATCATGAAATATTTCTGTAATAATATCTGTGTGTCTCATTATGTTGTATTAAATTAATATATAAAATGTAAATCCTGTGTTCGAATATTCTTTTAGTTAATAATTAAACATTAATAAATATGACTTTAATAAATGGTAATTCTTGGGCTACTCTTGGTTACAATCATCTTTATGTTAAACCCCATTTGGGTCTCTTGTTTTCTCCACTGTGTTTCTGGACCTGGAATTAAAATAGTTATGCTGTATCATCAGGATTGTTGTTCATAGGGTCAGAGACTCAAAGAATAGGCAATAGGTTAAAATCCATGACTGCTTCTGATCCATGTATCTCAAGCATGATCAGATTTGAGGTCCTGTTGCTTGAACTTTTGGTCTTGTTGTGTGAGCACACAATTGTGACAATACAATAGATATAGAGAAGGCATATGACTGAGTAAATAGAAATAGATTATGGGTAAGTTTAGTCAATTTGGGAATGGAGGTTTAGTAGATCTTATTAAGGGGTTTGTATGAAAATAATTACTACATGTATCATTTAGGAAATATAGAATCAGTTAGAGTGATAAGTGGGGTGAGACTAAGGCAAAAATATCCTATGTCACCTATTTTGTTTTTGTTATATTTGAGAGAAATGGAGAGGGCAATGGAAAGATTAGGAAAAGGAATAGATATATCCGATTAATAGATGGCAAGGGAGTGTATATATTATCAGATATTTTATTTGCTGGTAATATCTTCTTGTGCAAAGGAAGTAGGGAAGATATGGAAGTTATGCTAAACACATGTGCAAGGATTGGTAAAGAGACGGGGATTAAATTTAGTAAAGAAAAATCAAAAGTAATGGTAATAAATATTGGGAAAAGAGAAATAATATTTATTATGGGATATAAAGTTAAATGTGGTGAATATATATAATTATTTGGGAATCATCTTAAATAATCAGGGGAATTGCATGGATGAAGGTGAGAAAAAAAAATTGGTAAATAAAGCAGGACTGATAAAAAAATTAACAGTGTATTCATATAATAAATATAATGTAACAAGAATTGTATGGAAGAAAGTGGCAATAGAAGGGTTAAATTATGGTAACAATGCTTTATGTATTAATAAAGGAGTGTTACATTTCTTAGAAAAAAGTACAAAGAAAAATATGAAGACATGCATTAGATGCAGATGTGGTGATGCCAAAGGAAGCAATTCAAGAAGAAAGGAATGGTCAAGTTTTTATATGAGAGATGCAAAAAGCAAAATGAAAATGTTTGTTAGATTGCAATTTCTGGATAATAAGAGAATAGCCAAAATAGTATTTAATTGGCTTATCAGGAAAGGACAGGCAACAGGTTGGGTGAGAAAGGTAGTTTGGAAGGCAGACGATTTGGGTTATGACTTTATTCAATATACTTGTACAAAGGAGGGATGATTATATTAGGAGAATTGTTGCATGTTATAGTGACAAAGAATGGGATAGAAGAATAGATACATTGATAAAAAATAGGAAGTTGGAAAGATGAAGAACTAGTATGGAGAGATAAAAGAGTTTAAATATATATATATAAAAGTAAAGAGAATATTGAGTGTGAGTTAATTTATAATAATAACAAGAAAGTGGCTTACTGTTTAAGACTTGATCAGGGTCATTAGCAACAAAGGAATATACACATACATGGAGAAAGTGTGTGATTTAGTCTGCAAGCTATGTAAGGAATGCATTGAAAATATTAGGCATCTGTTAATTGAATAGAAATGCTTATAAGGAGACAGGATACAAATAATGAAGTTGTGGGAGAATAAATATAAAAAAAAATGATTATACAGAAAGTGGGTTCTTGGTTTTTACATTAGGTTTAGAAAAAATAAGGAGAATCTAGATATAAAGGTCATGGAGTTGACAAAGATAATGTTGTGGAAATGGGTTGGAGCAGGGTAGAGAAGAATGTGGGATGAACTTAGTGTGGGTAATGGAAAGGAAGGTCAGGTGACTAACAGGTTTCTCTGGGCATAGAGGCTGTGAGATTCCTGATTCTGTTAAGAAAAAGCTATAGTACCGCGCATATATCTTGTGTTTGGTTTTGAGAGCATCCTCAGTATTCAACATGACATCGTTGAGCTATTATACGATCAGTACAGAACATATGTTACAGGTAAAAATCCTTTCTCTTTAAATAAATATGGTGTTATATATACTTTATAAAGACTAAACTAAAAAAAAAAAAGATTTGAAGTAAATACTGTATTACTGGATAAAATTACATTTTAAAAGAAGAAAAATTATTCTTTTTTAAAAAAAGTCATCTGTAAATTAATAAAATAAAATTATTTGGTGGAAATGGTGCAATGAAAAGTGTTGAGCTGTCAAAATGAATATAGAAGATTAGATGTTTGATACCTCTAATTAATCCCAAAAATGAAGGTTGTTTGTAACATATATTCATAGTAAAAGAGAATGGTTTGAATTTCTGTGATAGTAGGGATTGTGAAATTGATATAAAACAGCAAATATTTGGTATTTTATTTATTATATTTCTTCAGATATTATTTTTCTTCTGTTTTTAGAAACAAGTTTACTTTATTTTTACATTGAAAATAAAATAAGTTATATATAAATAGCATCATCAAAATTTAACAAATACTTTTTTTTTTGTCTTTTGGGTAAGTCGATATAATAAACCTGTTTATAAAGCTTTTTATAAAGCTAAACTATTTGGGTTAGCTATCTTGAAGAGTGTACGGAACTAAAAAGCATGTGACTTTCTCATATGTTTCTTTTACTTGCATGCTTACAAGAGAATTGAATGAAAATTTATGTAACAAAGGTTTTGTTTACATTAAAAAAAAAAAATCATATATTTTTATATTTAGCAAATTATTATGTTTTGGGGGCAGTTCTAATAATAGAATATTTATGAATATATTATTCAACTCTTTATTTCTGTGTGCAATAATAATCGATTATTTATTTAATTAGAAACGAAAAAATTCATTTTATCTACTGCCCCCCCCCTTCCATGTTAGAATTAATTTTTTTTATTTATTAATACATGTGTTTTAGAGATAGTATAATTTTAAATACAGACCTGTAGACTCAATGTAATATTAATATCATTTATGTTCTTTATTACTTTTTACAATGCTTTTTAATACAGACAAAACTCTCCATACAGTAGTGC
Source organism: Epiperipatus broadwayi (assembly GCA_028023455.1). NCBI lineage: Eukaryota > Metazoa > Onychophora > Udeonychophora > Euonychophora > Peripatidae > Epiperipatus > Epiperipatus broadwayi. The sequence goes on from JAQFVV010000014.1 coordinate 12,343,514, forward strand.
CACTCAGTGCAAGCCAGAGTAATCAATGAACTAGTGCCTACTCATCCAAAATCCCCAGACTAGTTTTTAGCTTGTGGTTTTCATTAGAAATGAGCCTTAGATCTGAGAGCACTGCACCTAGATTTTATGATCTAGTGCAACCCTCCATCAGCCAACTTTTGTCTCTACTTAACTACAAAAGTAGGAATCTAAAATTAAAAACATAATATTTTCAATCAAAGCTCATTAGCTTATATAGTCATATAGATCTGAACTCAGTTCAGTACCCATACATTTTGATATCTAAAAACTAGTCTGGAGCTATTGGATGAGTAGGCACTAAATAGGGATTTTATGTACAAGCCTTCTGGCAACCGTTGATTACTCTGGCTTGCACTGAGTGGCACTACTGTATGGAGAGTTTTTCCTGTTTTAATAACAGTTATGAGCAAGCATAGGAAATAGTAATCATGTGATGTTTAGTGGTTTAATACATTGCTTTTTACAACCCACTATTTACAGTTTCGATTGTTCCAGCAATCTTCTTCAGAATTATAACAAACAAATACATGAATAAAATATACATGAACATATAATTTTACATACATATATTTTATCTTATAAGCATTATTTATATACTCACATACATCTTTATATACCTCTCTATATAATTATTACCTTTTTATATATTATCATTTTAATCTTTTTTATATTTTATATTTATGAATCAACACTTTCTATAAATATATGTATATATTATTTTTATTCATTTTTTTATTCTTATTAATTTTTTTAATAGTTAACTCTAACATTATATATTCATATTTTTATATTTTACTTTATTATTCATTAGATTGACATTCAATATATATCATTTTCTTTAACCTACTGCAAAAACTTTGTTACAAATGGAAAGTATAAAAGGTTTATTATTAGTAATTTTGGGAAATAGAAGTAGATCTTAAGACATTCAAAATTTTTCACTATTTCTTACATTGCTTGTTTTAAATAAAACTATAAATTATTTATTTCCTTTTGAAATTTAACAATGCTTTTTATTAAACAAAAAAATATTTTTAAAAAATGTGCATAAAAAAGAAATTTTTATAAATAACCCCATACTTTTCATAGTGCATTTGACCAGAGATCGTCTTTATATAACTGAAGAAGATTACTAGTTAGTTGAAACTGTCATTATTTTAAATAAAAACATTTTAAAACTCCTTTATTAAAAATGTGACTTATTGGTAGAGAGTGTAACAAATTTTGGACATCTTGATAGAATTATAAATCCAAATAAGATTACTGTGTACTTAAATAAACAAACAGAAAATAATGTAATGTTATTGGATTTTATAATTCTATAGATTTCTGGTCAGTCAGAAATTTTAAAATATCTTAATAAAAATCATTGTTAAAGATACAAAAGTAATTGTAAAGATTATTGATTTATCATAAATAGTTAGTTTTATACTATAAAATCAATAATTTCATAAAATATAAAAATTAAAAAATATTAAAAGAAAATGGATATGTAATAGGATAAATGGAAAACAGAATATTCACCTACCAAAAATGAAGCAAGATTTCAAATAATGTTAACACACCAATGTCTCAATTCTGATGAAAATAGTTCTAGAAGTTATTTATTTTTATAGTCAATTACAAACCATTATCATCAATGTTAGAGATTTGTTTATAGTCTTTTGGCATGGACTGATAAAATTAATAATTAAATTGGAAAGAGCAAAGATATTTTTTATTGTTTTTTTCTAAGCAAATTTGAATTTTTTTATTTTTATTATTCTTGATAAGAATTTATATGTCACAGTTTTGTTTGTAAAATACATACAAAATTGTAAGAAGTTACTAGTTTGTTTTTTTTCTTTTTTAAATTAAAATCAAGAAATTGGCACAAATAAGTAAAATATGATATCTTGCAAGTTAAGAATGCAAATTGTTTGTCAGTTTTTATTGTCACATTGCCAACTATTTATTTAGAATAATAGTTTTGTACAAAATTTTATTAGTATCTCTAAGAGAATCTGCAGTCATAACAGTGCATCTTGGTTAGTATCCATAAACTAGTTGAATCAGCTATAGGACCACTAGCTGGACAAAAAATGTGTAACTCTATGGCCTGAAAACATTTTATTTTATAAAAAGGCTGATTTCATTTTTTTTCTAAAACTGTTTCAGATTTATGTGTTTAGGGTGGGATATAAATAGTCAATATTAAGACATTAAAAATCTTTCACCATTTTTTGCATTGCTTATTTTAATTAAAACAATAAATTATTTATTTTCTCTTGACCTTTTTTTTATAGATCTGAGCCAATAAATAGACTATGTTCATTTGTTTAAATCATTGGTAATGTGTGATATAGATAACAACATTGAATATCATTTTAGATCACTGAATCCAGTGAGGGAAAGAAATTTTTAATATTTTTCAAACTATTTATGAGATAGAGAATATTTAATTTGTCTAACAATGTACTAAGATTTTATTAAAAATTATAAATTCAGGACGAGCTTTTAGAATTTAATTCATTGCAAAACAAATTTGTTTTTACAGTCAGTAAGCACAAAACAGTATTTTCATATTGCATGGTATCTTAAATTTATTGTTTCTTTTCTATATTTATGAAATTTTTTATTGATTAATACATAGTTAAATCTACAAAGAGTGTGTGCATTAGCTTATTGGCTTATTAATATTACAGTTTATAAAAACATAGCACTATATAAAATAAATGTCTTATTTACATATGTTTAATTTAATAAGAATGATGTATCGTAAATTCTAGAAATTTCGCAAGCATCATTCATTCAAGCTTAGTAAAAAGTAATTTAAGGTGATTGATTAACATCTTGACACTCTCATTTCCAAATACTTAAGATTTGCCCATACATAAATGTTTGAGTCGAAAAGATAGATGGATTCATCCTATCTTTTCACAAAGACTTTATCTTGTGTTTGGAAAGTGAGAGTATTGATTTATATAGTTAAATCTACAAAGCACGTGTGCATTAGCTTATTGGCTTATTAATATTACAGTTTATAAAAACATAGCACTATGTAAAATAAATGTCTTATTTACATATGTCTAATTTAATAAGAAAGACGTATTGTAAATTTTAGAAATTTCGCAAGCGTCATTCATTCAGGCATAGTAAAAAGTAATTTAAAGTGATCTATTAACATCTTCACACTCTCATTTCCAAACACTTAAGATTTTCCCATACATAAACATTTGGGTCGAAAAGATAGATGGATTCATCCTATTTTTTCACAAAGATTTTATCTTGTGTTTGGAAAGTGAGAATATTCATTTATATAATTAAATCTACAAAGCACATGTGCATTCGCTTATTGGCTTATTAATATTAGTTTATAAAAACATAGCGCTATATAAAATAAATGTCTTATTTCTAATTAAGTTAAAATTTCAATGTAATTTACACATACAAAAATTATCAAGAAGATAGTTTATTTCATATTTAAATGCTTTTTGTGTTTTAATTTATTTTTGCTTGTAAATGGAAATTTTTTTAGAGATCAAAATAGTGATGCCATAGTTACATTGTGATTACATTTTGGAATATAACATGTATGTGCTTGCTTACACACATATATACATTCAAGATGGAAATAAATGAATGATGAATGATATGGACTCAGAAAACAATTATGCGAATAAACATTTTATTTATTTAATAAATATGCACTGATATATTCATTAATTAATTTTCCCATTATTAGAAAGCAGAATACTTTATAAATTCATTGAGAGACAATCCCAAAAATTTATAATAAAAAAATATGTAAAAGAGATAAACTCTTTCTCTCTCACTCTTTTGAAGAGGTAGTAGGGGGAAAAAGAATTAACTATTAAGTTAAAAATTATACAAGAAGAGACAATTTTTTAAATTACTTTGATTTATTAAAAGTTATAAAAATACTCATTATATTCAAATATTTTTGTAATATGGAGTATGAGAACAAAGCAAGAAGCATATCAGCTCTCATCCTCTGTGCATTGTTCAATGTTTCCCCATCAACTATGAGAAGCTTCTAGGAAGGGAAAGAAACAGAATCTTGCAGATAAATTGCCAAGAATTTTTTTCCTTTCATATAAAACAAAATACTAACATCAATTGTAATTATTTGGATTCAATGTTTGTGTGATAATAATTAATATAAGAAAGAGATTCAAAGGAAGAAATGAAACTTTCAAAGCAAAATGGTAAGATAGTCTAAAGGAAATTTAATATTTTATATTGTTTTTAATTGCCCAAGATGAATAAGTAAATGATATAATGAAGTATAAAAGAATATAGAATGAAAAACTGAAATTTGAGATTGTCAAATAAGACATTATATTGTGTTTATGAATGAATGAGATAAGATATTTGAATTGATTATGGAGTAAACTATATTATCATTCACTGAGAATAATATGAATGAAACTATTTCAGTGAAAGTTATATTGGAAAATATTTTATATATGCCTATAGAAGTTATAATGAATAGTTAGAGAGATAAAAGATTTGAACTTTTGGCCTGATATCCAACTTGAGAAGTATCCAAAAGGGAATCTACAAACAATACTCTATTGATTTTTTTATTAATAAATTATTTTGTTATTTATTAATTTCTCTGATTATTATTTTGCTGCATATACTAAAGCAAGTATGGGCTGTAATACTTTTCCATTTTATAAAAATGCACTAGTTAATTATACTTAATTAGCATACAGCTATAATATTTTTTTATTTCATATAACACATGTGAATAATTCTACATAATTAGTGCCACATACATGATTTGCAGAAAGATACCCCTCATAGTTTTGAGAACATGTTCTATGATGTGCAAAGTTGGAATTTACAATTATAGAAGCAAATGGTTATTAATACCTGTGTTGTAGTGATTTTTTATATATATAACCAATCATTGATTACTTATTAAATGGATGATTATAAAACTATCATTTGCTTCTCATTTTGCTTATATACATTATCAGTAGATTGATCTGTGCATAGTTACCATTATAACATATATAATAAAATCAATTCATAAAAAATTTTCCATCAAATATCATTAAAAAAATTATAAAAATTTGAAAATAAAACTAAGTGGCCAGATGGACTTGAAATTGAATAATTAAGGTTAAAAATATTATGAATACCAATGCTATTTTTGCACTTTATAATGATAAAAACAAATCTTCATAATGACAATTAGGGATTGCCTCATTAATTTATTTACAACTAATGATAAAAAAAACAATTCCAATTTTTTTTCTTTCATCTAAATGAATCCAAGAATATACACATTCCAAGGCAAGTGACTGAATTCAGTTTGAAGCCATAACATTTGCTTTTAGACAATAAGAAAGAACTTTTACAATTATAAAAATTGCTTAATTAAATGCTTTTATATTAACTTGCCCTATCTGTGGTCGATATGTTCACATTTTTGAATTAACAATGAAAGAAAATTCATTCTAGTTTAGAACTCGAATTAGCATCTTTACGCTTCCCATAAAAACTCTTTAACAACTGAGTTAATGGAAATATTACATTTATAGAATAAAATTTTGTTAATATTGATTTAACTCATAATTAATTAAATTATTTGAAATAATATATATATATATATGTGTGTTTAACATTTATAGAATAACATTTATAGAAAAATAGTCGACTAATGACATCATATTGATAATATTGCACATGAACAAAGATGTTTAAAAGAGAGTGATGAAGAAAATTATTTTATTTGAATTGAAATTATATGTTTTATTTGTAACTAAAAAGTAAAAAATAATATTAAAACAAAAGATTTTTTTAAAATAATGCTTTTATGTAAACAGCTGACTTAAAAAAAAATAAAGTAATCGGACTAAAAAGTATGTTGTATTTTTTCATAAAAGCATTTGAGGTTTTTTTGATTTTTAGGATCTCAAATACTTTTATAAAATGGCACAATATGTTTTTAGGCAGATTACTTTATTTTTCTACTTTTTAGTTGATTATTTACAAAAAGGCATTTCTTTAAATCTTTTTTTATATATTTTCTATATTCATTTCATCAAGAAAGATATTTTTTTCTGTTTTAACAAAAATAAAATAAAAAACTATCTAAAAAGTATATATTATCAGGAAAATAATTAAACAATATAAAATTATTGTGTATAGAACAAAGAATCAATACTTCGAAATTAAAGACCTAATATGATAGGTCTGTAATGTCTAATATCTTTCTTTTCATCTAACTTAAATATTACTATTGCATTTTCCCACTCATCTAGTACACTTATTATTAAAATACTTGTATATTGTCAACAATATCTCAATTTTTTTACTTGCCTCTTTTAAAATATGTTTCAGTTCCATCATTCAATGGAGGTGCTCAGTTTTTCATATATTTCAATAAATATTTCATCTCTTCAAATAAACCATTTAGAATTTCAGATGTTGTCTTAATTAGAAATTGTTTATTATTATGTAATTCTTTGTGGTCAAACAAACTTCATAATGTCCTCTTTTTTTTTTTAATAAATGTGACTTTTTATAATTGGAACACTTTTTTTATAATACCAATATGTTTTATATTTTTACAATTTCATAATTATATTTCTCTAACTTAAGTCATCTATATTCAATTAATCAGTGATTCCCAGATGTTAGTGCATTCAAATTCCTATTCCCAGATTTGCTTTGATTACTCAAGTTTACTGTAGATGGCAATAGGATCACATATTATACAAGTTAAACAATAAAGTGATTTGTTATTGTATTTATGACATCTGTAATGTTTTTTTATAGTTTAAAGAATTCTGGATATTCAATTCTTTTAAGTAGGTCATTTAATACATTACTTTGTCTCAATTGAATATTTATTTATGGTTTGTTATATTTTTTGTATTGCATATCTTTATAATTGTTCAACTACAATGTCTGTTATCTTCTCATTGAGTTCAATAAAGTTTAAATAATATTTTAATATTTTGAATATCCTTTAAAGTATCCATTCAGCCTTATTTGGTTGAAACATAAATATAAACACCTTGAGAAAGAAAGATGACCACCAAGATACATTTCTATCTAAACCAGTACTCTTCAGTTGTAAGAATATTCCAAGTAGAAGATTTTTTATTAAAGTGGCTTGAAACATTGTTAATATAATTATTAAGTACAGTGTCAAGTAAGGGAAAGAATTAAGTCATCCATATAGGTGATATGAATAACAGTTTGTTTAATTATGGGAATATGTATTCCTGGAATTTTGCTTTTTATTTCCAAAAGAAGGGGGTTGATATAAGTTGTGAAGAGAAGAGAGTTAAGAGGAGAACCTTGAGAAATAGAATTATGTGGATGAAATCCAGGGAATATTTTTTTATTGAGAGTTATGCAAACTTCTCTATTTATAAATAGATTCACCAGTGTGTAGAGATATGGTATTGCTATATATTATATTCCTGAAATAACTATATTAGTTTAGGTATAGAAACTGAGTCAAATGCAGACCTCATGTCCAATTGCACAGAAATGGGCCCTGTTTTTCTACATTATCTAATGTGGTCTATTATTATTTTAAACAGAATAACTGCTGATGAGGTAGCCAAACCTTTTTTTGCTAACTGAAATTTTGATAATGAAGGGAAGGAATGATTGGATTTTATCTTAATAAGGAGTGGAGTCATGGATATGGATCTAAGATTGTCAAAGGGGGAAGGAATATTTTTTAAGGGAACCATAGAGATAGAATAAAGTTCTGGAATTATATGGGATTTGTTTGGATAAATGATTAATTAAATTGTGAATTATTGGAATTGTGAAGTGATTGAGATGGATAAGCAGGAATTTGGGTATTGCATGAAATCCTAGATGGGATTATCATGAATTCTTTTTAACTTGAAGGCAATATCAAATTTAGTAATTCCATGATGTTCAACATAATGCTCAAATAAAAAAGGGAAAAGTGTGAAATAGGAATAAGTTTGAAATTTGGATTTAAAATGATAGTATATAAGGGGAGCATGTTTTCTCCAGTTATCACATTTGAATTTTTCAAAATGGATAATAGTATTGTTGCTTTTGGTTTATAACTAAGGGTCCATTGTATATATCCTTTTGACCAATTACGGGGATCAGCCATAATAAATGTTGACTTTTTAGTAGATAGATAATTAGCCAAGATTTCTTGTGTGTGTGTGTGTGTTTTTTTGAGAGATATGATTAAAATAATAGATGTTGTTGAAGGGGGAATATTTTTTAATTGAAACTGTATTTTATCCAATTCTTTTACCAATCTAATTGGGGATTTATTTTTCCTAGTATAAAAATTATGATGGATTTGATGATGTTTATAAATGTGAATAATGATTCTACAGGGTTTAATTCCATAATATTTATTTAAAAAAAAAAAAAATACAAATTTCTGAAAGGACAGCATCAGTTGTTATGGATTTTAGAAGTAATCTAAAATGTTGTTAAGTCTAAATACTGATTGACTTTGCAAGTTTAACTCAATTTTATTTGCCAGTGCTAGATGATCTGAAAAGCTTGCAGATACTAATGTTGGATTGATAAAAAAAAAAAATGAAAGTCAGGGGAGTAGAAAGAAAGATCTATTAGTGAGAAATGTTTTTTGGTGTAGAAAAGAATGAGTTTGTAGAAACGAATCCTTCTGCACCCATGAGTGGTATTAATCCAGTGGAGGTATTTTTTCACAAAAGTTGAATATGGCATGTTGAAATCATCAGTTAAAATTATAGGATGGGGATTAGTAGGAATAAGCCAATGTATTTGCCTTATTAATCCCAATATTAATTTCATTTTATTTTAAAGGTATATTGTGATAATACTTATTATGTGGGAATTAGGATAGTTTGTTACTATGCTCATACTGGAATCAAAATATAAAAATTATAAATTGTGTAAATAGAGAATTGTGGTGTATAATCATACCTACTCCAACTGCTGCTATATCAGACTGCAATAACTTAAGGAATCCAAATTTATTAAGATATCTATAGGAGTTAATTTTTTGATGTGATGAATATTTTGTTTCAGTCAAGAATTGAACTGTGTGAGCCAGTTGCTGACGGCAAATAAGCACTGGGGTGAGTTAATGGCCCTTACATTAATCCGTGTTATATTTAACTTCATTAAGAATAAGACTGAGTGTTATCTGTTTTAGATTTTATACTGTATTTAAATATTAAAACAATAATTAAATTTCTATTTTTTAATTTAATCATTTTGATAGTAAGAATAAACAACAGTGACTTAACTATTTTGTTTGCAATACAGAATAAAAATGTTTTGGAGTTTTTCCAGTCAATTGTGTTTTCATATTATCTTTAAAAGTCAATTTTGATATTAATTTTTCTATACAATTATAATGTTTGGCCCCTACTTATTACTTCATTATTTGTGCATTTGTAGTAAAGTTATCTGCCCCCTCTTCAAATCAAATATCTTGACATCATTTCTTTTAACTTCAAAATAAAATAACAATGCTTCATTTAATATTAAAAAGTATTTCCAAGTCATGAAATATTTATTTACTTCAAAATGACAGCTAAATAAAAAGTCACCACTGAATGGGAAAAACAAAACTTTTGGTGAGGGTAGGAAGATGATTGATTCAAGTGCGGGTGAAAAATAATTGATCCTAGAATGAGTCAGCAAGGGAATGAAATAGGCAATATACAAGTAGCAATCCAATATTTACAATTGTTATTTAATTTGAAATATAATAATAGCAATAATAATAGTAAACATAATCAAAGTTAAATACTGTTAAAAATATATATAGTAAATATGATAAAATTAGAGCATTTAAAAACTGACATAGTTGTAATAGAACTAGATAAAGTTGAAAGGACTGATCAAAATACAATGTAAACAGTAGATGATATTTCTCACACAATGGAACAAAATTTCTTTAAAATACACAAAGAAAAAATATGATAAAGGAAGAATTAAATAATGAAATGTTAAAATGAAGAAATAAATAAATACAGGAAATCATAAAGAGAAAATATGATGAAATGAATTACAGGAATTATGTTAATATGAAGGAAAAATTCAGAAGAAAATGAGGTCTTAGAAGAAATAGAGAAAACTAAGTGGATGTCAAAAATTGTTACTTAAAAAAAAATTATGGCAACACTATGAAAATACCTAAAAATTATATGGTTATTAAGAATGGACCTAAAAGAAATGTATAGATTGGAGATTACTGAAAAGTTAACTATAGAAAATTTTAAAATGAGCAAGGAATTTGTTAAAGAGACAAAATTGTTATAAGCTAATCTAAAAACATTACGAAGATTGAAAAATAAAAGCAGAAAAATATTGTAAATACTAAATTAGTTGAAAACTTTGGGAGAACCACATACAAATTTGTTTTAAATGGGAGAAGAATACAAACCAATTTATATGAAGGAATGACAAGAAAGAATTTAAATATTTGTGAAGTATGGAGTGATCTTATTAATAGTCTGTACTTCACCTGTGCAGATGCTACCTGGTCATTGATCTCAGGTAAGGCCAAATTTAAATCCAAAGAAATACATAACCTTATATAAATTTTCCTCTTGAAAGTTAACTCTTTGGCAACTAATTATGAACCAAACAATGGAGTCTGAGTTTTAAATATTTCTTGTTTGTGAGCATCAAATTACTATCTAAAATTAAAAAATGAATGTTTTCATAATAAAAATGTTTGCTGATAAAGATCCTACAATGTTTGTAGAGAATAATAAACATATCAAATATAATAAAATCTGATTTATAAAAGATCTGAGATAAAATAGCAAAAAGTATTATTATTGATGATGTCATGTGGAAGAAATGGTGGCTTGATAAAGCATATAATCTTGAAAATTACTTAATGGGTAATAGAATAGATTGTTGAATGAGTTCCATATGAAATATGTTGAAGATTACAGATGTTTATTATGCTTAATATGAAAAAATTAGATAAACGGAGTGGAAATATTAGATGTATATTCCTGATCCAATAATATTTACTTGGAAGAACTTGTATTAGTAATAGTGTTATTTCAGGGAAGGCTGATTTGTTTATAAATGTAAGAAAATTATTTCACTATTTAACTTTATTTTATTTTATTCTTCAAATGAGTTCATTGGTTGATAAATTGCCAACGGTAGTAATAAAATAAATTTATTATTCAAACATAATGCAAAAAAGTGGTTGCTGTTTATAAATTCATTAAAATAGTTCTTTATTAATGTGACTTGTTTATTAAATAATGAATTCAGAATTAGTTGCTCTGTAAATAAATTTAACATCAATAAATATTCTAACATCACAAATGCTTTACACAGCCTATCTAACAAAGTATGTATTAGTTTTTCTCAAATTAGTTGAATGAGAAAGAAGTTATTTTAATCTTATTTTAAAATAACGATAAAAATTATGAAATTTATGGTACTTATATTTAAATTTATTGTTTCCAAATTTAACAATAACATCAAATATTTTTCTGGCATTTCATTATCAGCTGCAATGGGAGAAAAATCTTTCATTATATTCAACAATGACACAATCATAACATACAAATTTGGTTATTACAAGTATAGAAACTGACATATGTAAAAGTTTAGTTTTGGACAATATTGTGAAAGAATTTTCAAGAAGAATAAATGTGTAAGCATTGGAGTTATAGATATATATTATTTTTTTTATTCCTATCACTTTATTTTTAGGGGGGTGGTCATTCAAAAATAATTTAAAGTTTGAATGACAAAAAACTTTGTACCAGATGATGAGTGTCAAACTCTCCATTCAGTAGTGCCATTAAGTACACGCCTTTATAATCAATGGATGCTAGAAGGTTTGGGCATAAAATTCCTATCTAGTGTCTACTCATCCAACATCCCCAGAGTAGTTTCTAACTTGTATCTTCATCATTGAATAGCCCTAAATTTGAGAATACTGCACCTAGATCTTAGGATCTAATGCATAAGCATATGAAATGGTGATTATGTGAATTTTGTACCAGATGGGCTAAAATAGCTCTGATTAGCAATAGTAGACTTTTAATTTCTAATTGTATGTTTAAAAAAAGTTTTGCTATTAAAGCCTTAAACAGAGATTTCATCCATAATGATATGATAAAGATCCACACAGTTCATAATGAAACAAATGAATTTTGAAAGAAGTAAGACATTCCAGACTTCATTATCATTATTTTTGACCATTATTGAATCCAATGCAAAATAAAGATCTAAGTTTAGTTCACTTTCTTCCATCTATAGCTTCCATTCTCTACATCACATCAGCAAACATTCTTTTTCATTCATCCATCTCAAAAGTTGTAGCTTTCTAGACCTTTTCCAATATCTTGAGAGACAATTTAAAATTTCAACTGTCCAGCTAAAATCATTTCTTTTAGTAGTATTTTTAGTCCAGCGGCAGTCTTATCTCACTTTAATTAAATCTTAAAATTTTTAAGAGATTAAAATACATTGTTTGGAACTTATGTTTCTGTATAAACATGATAATAATGAGAACAAAGTAGCTACTCCATGAATAATAATAATGTTTCATGGTGAGAAAAGTTGAAGAATTATTCTATAAGAGGACTAATTCCATAAAAAAATCAGTAGTACTAAAATTTAATATAAAAAATTTAAGTAAAAGAATGAAAATATTTTTTTAAAGGGAAGGCATAAATTATTTTGAACTTTTATTGCATTGAACACACATATATATGAGCTATGCTATTAATAAACTTTTCTAAAATATTTTTCTTTAACTAAATAATTCCCATAATTCTACATTTTAATGAAATAGATATAAATTAGTTTATTCTATATGTTTTATATATTTAAAAGAAGGTTGATTTATTTTCTCTCAAGGAAATTAAACGAGATTTGTGTTTTCTACATTTGTATTTATAAATATTATATATACTGTACTGAAGTTCATTGATATGTAATTAATTTATTATGAATCCCATGTTTTAAAATATAAAAATTTAAAATTAAGAGAATAAAATGTAAAAACTAAAGAGCAGGGGGGGGGGGATTTGTATTAAATAAAATAAACTGTAAACACTGTTTAAAATAATATTTTTTTTGTTTAAAAGAAGAAAAAAAGTCTTGTAATAAAAAATGATTTAATATTCTTTAAATGAATTTATAATAAAATAATAAAGAGATTTTGTTTTATCTTGTAATAAAATAAGTAAATATATATATGTGTGTATGTAATTTTTTAATAAAAATAGAAGCAAAAGCTGATTTTATTTCACGAGACGGACGCTGCTGCTAATAAAGTTTTCCATTGTTTAAAACAGTATAAATAGCTCAACATTTTATTATTCTGGGTCTGACTTTCTCATTTTTTAATAAAATATTTCTTGAAGTAATATCTCTAAAAAATGTTGCATTGCTAAAACCGTGTTTGCAGTCAACCGACGCTCTCTATGCATCTAAGATCTGCAATTAGTTCAGAAAGTAAACTTGTTTAAATAGACTAAACAGACAGTGGAGTGCAGGTACGCCAAACCAGCCATGAAAATCATACCATGTCACAGGATCTATGGAGGAGTCATTTTATCGGTCGTCGATGAGTTAAAAATAATTCCATTATTCTGTTTCCATCGTATTTAAAAAATCCTAGGTATTATTTGACTTTGATATCTTAACATTCCTGATTTCTTCTTAAAATAAAAGATAGACTTTATTAAAAGAACTTTGAACTTTATGAATTAAACTTAAAAAAAAAAGAATAAACATTAAACTTCAAAAGATAATATTTGCAATAATAAAATAAGTAAAAGCAGCATCTATTATTAAATAATATTTTTGAAACAATGGCATGCATGTATGTGTGATTTGATTTTTTAAACTTAAAAAAAAATAAAATAAAATATGATGTAACGTGTATAATTTATTTGCTAAAGTAATATATTAAAGTGCTTTATTTTAATCTTTAAAAAAGAAGTGTATGTGTTTCATTATAAGATAAAACGATTAATTTATTTTAAATAACAAAAAAAAAAAAAACACTTAAATTATTCTTCTTAAAAATTTATGTTTATTTTGATATGTGCGGGTAAGAATTTTCTTGATAAAATTAGGAGGGAAAAATCTAATTATTAATAATAGTATTTCAGAAAAGATTCGCTAAGTTAAATCTATAAATGTTCCGGCATTCAGTATAATGTTGTTATTGTTAGTTTTAAAGGATTGAAGTATTATTTTCAATGGTTCGGGGAATTATTTTTGTTTACTATTTTTTTAAAAATAGTAGTAGTTTAGAGGGGCATTTAAGATACCTTTTGTTTGTCTATTAGTGGGTGGTTGGAAACCGATTGAGCTAGCGGGGATTTTTCAGGTACCAAATTATGCTGATCAGATAGACATGCTAATTCTAATGTAATTAGATGGCACCTAAGACATTTTTCTTTCTTCTTTAAAAAATAAAAATAAAGTGTTTATTTGATCGGTATATATTTGGTAGTCGAGTGTTGGGTGTTATTGATAGTTCGCTATTGATGATAGTTGACCCTTTACCTGAAAACCAACCACTTTCTGGAAGGGAAGTTTAGGAGGACAAAGTAAATAAAAATATTAATTGATATTTTTATTTGTTGATGGTTGTTGTTGTTTGCCGTAGTTTTAAAAGTTTAAATTTTAAGTAGTACTTTTTGTATTGTTTTCAGAAGAGGAGGTTGGTTCAATATATATATATATATAAGGTCATGTGACATCTGACTTGATTTTTTTTTTGTAATTTGTATTTATAATATACATAAAAAGAAACTATGTTTCTGTTTTGAATAAAAACTAATTAAGAAATTATAATATTTATGATACTGTGAAAATGCATCAACATCTGATGACTTACATGGCAATGCCAGTCCCAACCATAAAAAACAAAAAGATGAATCCCTAAAACCAGATAATGACAATACATCAAACTCATATCATACTCAACCTGAAGCTAATACCTCTGGAGAAATAGCCCCACAAGATTTAACATTATGGATCCCATCAACTGATCCTGAAGTCTGCCTATTGCAAAAAAACAGCCAACTCACTGCAAGTCTTCTAGCTAAGGAACAAGAAACCAAGCAACCTACTTCAAAATGTCATTGGTTCAAACTCCAAAAATCAGATATACTTTGATTGTCAGAAACCAAGCTCCACCTTCACACAGACCCCACAGTAATAAAAACAATTGAGAGCTTTGGTTACTTTATATATTCTTTCTCCATCTCAGCTACTGCTGGTGTTGGTCTTATCATCAATAGAAACTCAATTATTGACTTATTCAAAATCCTTCACATAGATACCAATTGCATTATTGCTACTATACAAAACCGGGGTTTTCTGTTCACTCTTATCAATGTGTATCTGGTTAAAGATGAACAAATAGTACACAAAGTTATACATAATATAAACATAGCAATTAGATCGAACCCCAGTCCAGTTATCTGGCTCGGTGATTTCAACCACACTTTTGACCATTTTGAGAAAAAATTAAAAGATGTTTATTAGAAACATACATAGTGGGAAGGCACTCTTTCATAAAGGGGCCTTCTCTTTCTATATCAGAAGTATTCACTCGCTCATAGACCTCATATTTTACTCTCCTGAAATGAACTCATTCATAGAAATGCACCTCTGGCCCATTGCCTTTTCAGATCATCTCGCTGTTCAAGCTATCATCAAATTGCAACCACAGATTTACACATCAACCAACCTCCCCCAGATGATGAGATTACTCAACAGATACAATGTTCCTCCCCCAATTAATCTCAGACATATACATCACCTTTCAAAAACAGCAGATATGGAATCTACCAGCATTACAAAGATGGAATACATTCATAAACACATTACAAAAGTTTATTAACCAATACAATAGGTACCAGAAAGGCCCATTATGACTACTCTCAGAACTTG
The DNA here is from genome assembly GCA_028023455.1 of Epiperipatus broadwayi. Lineage (NCBI taxonomy): Eukaryota > Metazoa > Onychophora > Udeonychophora > Euonychophora > Peripatidae > Epiperipatus > Epiperipatus broadwayi. The sequence continues at coordinate 12,359,459 of JAQFVV010000014.1, forward strand.
ATCGGATTACATCTGATCTGAAAAGCATCCAAGTTACAGAACACAACATCCCAGAAATCCTATGCCTAAAACATACATATAAACAAACCAGAATGACCATTGTTGAATATATTTGTATTAAGCGAGCATGCAACTATCTGGAACAACAAGATTGCTGGACACCAGCCTATATCAGATGGGCCCTGGTGTCAGGAAAATAAATCACACACCCTCCTCTTTGTGCCTTGATGGTATCACTTACTCTGGCATCAGTATGCTTAACAAAATTAGATATTATTATTCCACCCAACTACAGCCCATTGGAACTGTTACAGATGACACAAATTTGTGAAAGATTCAAATAACTCTCACAACATTACTGAAGCCGATATCATCTCCAAAATTAAAAGCCTGCCTGAACACACCCATCCCGGCATGCATGAAATTCCTAGATTTCTTCTGATTCACTTGGAAAAATTTACCATACATGTTACAAGGGGAATCATTGATCTTTTAGCCACCGATAGCCTACATCTTTCAGGGATTTATCCTATTTCAGTGGTTCCTTTCATAAAAAAGAAAGATCTACCTGTTGACTTAAATAACATTAGGCCAATATCCATGGTTCCTCTCCTAATCAAAATTATCGATAGCATTATAAAAGATAAAATTCAAGAGAAAATCATACCAAAGCTTTCCAGGCATCAATATGCTAAGAGGGGTTCATCGACCGGTGATGCTGTCAGCTGATTTTGACTCCTCATTGATTATATCCATAGAACAAAACAATCCCGGCCGGTCGCAATCCAACTAGACTTTGCCAGGGCTTTGACTCTGTCTGAATAGATGTACTACTTGCCAAACTAGAGGTCCTTCAGGTTCCTCTGACATACATTCAGATCATAGAGAATCTTTTAGCAAATCGAGAGAATTTTTTCTCTCTAAATGAGAGAATTGTTCCTGGGTTCAAACCCTGCATCTCCATTCCCCAGGGATCCCCATTATGTGCTCTTTTCTTCATGATCTATATAAATCCCTTGCTTTTGAGCATTGAGGAAGCACTCCCTGGGATATCCATTCCTCTTTTTAATGAAAACATCTCCCACATCTCCTACATGGATGATGTGGTGGTGTTTCTTAAATCACATAAAGAAATAAACATTCTTGAAAGTCTATTACAGCACTATGCTCAGTTGCACGGGCTTACAGTTAACAGGCACAAATCGGCAATTTGGAATATTAAAACAGCTAACAGGATAACAGGTTCAGTGCAAGCTATGCCTCAGCCTTTCTTGGGATTCAATATGTCCCTATCCCCCATAGCAATGAGGATAGAAATACGAAGACTACTAAACAAAATAGACATCACCATAACATGCCTTTCATGAATATACATAACCACATTTGGAAAGGTTTCACTCTCAAACTCCCTCATACTTCCCAAGATCATATATTATTTTGCGGGTTTTAAACCAACAGAAGCTTTCATTAAAAAAGTAGAATCCCACTGTCTGTGACTCTGTAGAGGTGGGCACAGATCATTTATCAGTCTGCACACCCTTCAAAAGCCAAGAGACATGAATGGACTGAGTCTGCATTCAATAAAAGTATTTGCAATACAGAGAACTTACAATATAATTCATAAACTTTACTCTGATTGCATGACCTTCCAATGTCCACTTCCCAAAGAACAAATTCTTCCCACTGATAGACCACCCCCTCTGAGGTTCACTCCCATCTGGCTTCAAACACAGATCTCATATATTTTTGTGCACGTAATACCTTCTGCGACCATGTTCAGTTCAAAAATAACATATTGGGAAGCCTTCAACCTATCCAACTCAAATACACAGAAGGCACACACTTACCTCCCCATTGACATAAACAAACTGCACAAACTAGCCCATAGATTGAAACTAGAACCTAAACACACAGACTTCCTTCTCAAAATTAACCTTGGTAGCCTCTCCACTGCTATATTTCTTAATAGCAGAGGCTTCCGCATAGATCCCATATGTTGTTTCTGTCTTTCCAGCCCAGAAGATATGGACCATATCCTTTGCCTTTGTCCGGTCTGGCAAGGACTAAGACAAAACTTCCAGAAACACATTAATAATAATGGTCCAGACCTAACATTACTTCAAGGGGTTTTAAATAGAGGCATTTTTGCTGAAATCAGGCTTGCCACTTACATAAACTTTGCCATCTGGTTGACCAGATGCAAGGTGATATTTCAAAAATTACCACTTGATGAACTCAATAACTGCTTCCTCAACATAATTAAAAATATCCAAGAAATAGACAAGAGAGAGGCTGATCCATACCTGGCCATATCAACCTGGGAATTCACAACTGGCCTAAACAGCACCTGACCAACCAACCCCTAAATAATTTATATGAAAATAACTATTATGATCTAATAAAACACTCCAACCATAACTTACCAAAATAGGGTTTACTAACAAAGGTATTTTGTTATAGACTAGATGATTAATATTCACCTTGCATCCACAGACTAAGTTCTTCACTAACACTCATTTTTTATTCTACTGTCTTTTGGAACATTTCTTCTTTGTATATATCACTCTCTAACCTCGCCTAGTTAATTCTTGTTATCATTTTATTTTTATTTTTTTTGTAATCACTTATAGGTCAAATAAAATTATCTTGAAAGAGAACTGTTTCTATGTCTTTAAAATTTCCAAGATCTTCTAGATATCAGTATATGCCCTTATTATCTAAATATAATAAGCTGTCTTTAATAGCTGAAGTTGCATAAAATTTTCATTTATCTTTGATCCTACTTTTTTCCTGATAATTCTTATAATGTTTCCTGAAACTACAAAATATTTTTTACAAAAACAACTACATAATGCCCTAAATAAAAATGTCTTAAATAATCTCAATATATTTTTCTTCTCATGTGTCATAGCATCAGGCGGAAATTGACCCCACTAACCCGGGACAACTGCTTGTAAAGCAGCTGTTGCTGACCTCTCAACCACCAATGCTTGACAGATCTCAATATATTTTTTATTTCATTATTTCCTTGTTTTAATTGACATAATATTTTTTATAAATCGCTGTAAAACTTTTTGGAAATACAAAAAAAACCCTGTTGTACATCATTATCAATGTCAATCTTTCTAATATCAACATTTGTCTAATTGTTGCAGTAAATTCTTTAAAAATATTACAATATCTTTGATCTGTATGTTGATACTTATGAAAATGCTTGTAGGATGAAATACCTTTTCATAATCTACAAATCCAAGCATTAACCCACATCTCATATTTTTTGATCCTTTCCACAATTTGCTCATGTTATTCACTATGCTAAAATCATTTTCAAATTCAGTTTGTCAATTTATACTAAATCTTTAATAAAATATACCATTGGAATGTACAGCAGAAAAAGATTTGAAGGCTTAGGCAAATTAATTTAATTACAACTGGATCTTCAAAACCTTTAAAATCAAATAAAAACTAAGATTATAACACGAACTGTTAGATTATGAACAAATCATAAATATTGATAAACTGTTATCAAAGATGAAAAGAAACAGATCTCTGTGAAACAATGTTGATAGATTGTGGTGAGGATTTGAAGATATGGAAGTTTAATATTCTGAAAAGAAAAGTAAACATAATAATATATTGTATTAGATCAAAAATTTATATATATATGTAATATTTAAATCAATATATATATATTAAAATACAGTATTTTAATAATTATTTATTTACCAATAAATATGCTCTGGCTCAAATAATGTTGTGTGTGTGCGTGTGTGTATATTAAATATATGTTAAATTAAAAACAAGAAAAAAAAATAAAGTATCATTTATGAAATAGTTAATGTGGACTTATTTAATGTTAAACCACTAAATATCACATGATCACATGATACTACTGTATGGAGAGTTTTGCCTTTGTTGACTTATTTAATGCTAGGAACTTGAATTTCTCCTCATATCTGTAGTAAAAACTGTTGATAATTATTTTTTTAACAGTAAACTTGCTCTGCTCTGATTAATAAAATGTACTGTGTGCATATTAAATATGTTAAATTAAATAAAAGAATACATTAACATGGGACAAATAGAACTTGATCTTATCATCATAGACAAACAAATCTTTATTAGGAACATTTTATATTTTTCAAATAGGTTGATATATATTGAAATGATTTAACTTATGTATATAAAATTGTAAGTTAAATTCGGTTGCTATGATTAGTAAGTTATAACTTGCATCGATAAAATGTCATCTGACTTCATCGCATAACTTTATCTTACATATTACTGTTATAGTAATGTAATTTTTCACCAACTCTACATCATTTACTATAAACTTTAATAAATAATGGTAGATGCAACATGAGAATGCTTATTAAATTCCTATCCTGTGCTTTTCTATCCAATATCACCAGATTAATTTCAAGCTCATGACTTTCATCAGTTAGAAGCTTTGAATCTTGGTCCAGTTCATCTGGATCTCTCAACGTTTTTTTTAATTTGAGCTGATAGCATGATATCAGAGAAGTAGATGCTAAGTAGTGGAAGAAGGGTGTTTTATATCTTAAAAATTTAGATGTACTGGACCAAGATCAAAAGCTCCTCATTCATAAAAGCCATATGCTTGCAATTAGTCAGGGGATATTGGATAGGATAGCACAGGTTAGAGATTTAGTAAGCATTATTATCTTGAATCTATTATTATTTACTATAGCTTATAGTAGTAAGTGGCATAGGAATAGAAAAAAATTATGTTGCTATAACTGACATCTATAATTCATTATGATATATATTGAAATGGTTTATTTTTTTTAATATTTTTAAAAAATATATAATAAATAAACTGAATCAACAGTGATTGCCAAAAAAAGGTATTTAAGTTCTAAACGGCTCTATATGTCAGTGGTGTGAGAGAATGGCCAGAAGGCAGTCTCATGGGAATATACCATATGATAAAAAGATAAATAATGCCTTATCAAAAAAAAAAAAAGGATGAAAACATAACCGTGGCACAGATTAAAATAGTCCCATTTACAAATATCCTACAAAAGAATTTAGTCATCACTGAAATACTCAGGGGCAGAACCCTTTAGTTTACTTATATTTATTGATAACTCGTATATATTTATGAACATTGTTAATTTGATTATAACGTGGAGTATTTTTTTTTTGATACACTCCAATGTGAAATTATTTAATCAAATATACAAATTAAAAATTCATCTTTATAAAGGATTGGTGATCAGTTTTGATAATCATTATAAATGTATGTTTGTCTAGACATTTATGATAATGATATTTTACTAATAATGATATATCAGACTTTTTTCATCATCTACCCTTGATTGTTAAATATCTTTAGAAGCAACTAAATTTTATTTAGACCTTTTCAAATACTTCAAACTATTAATAATAGCACACAGATTTGTATATAATATGTTTTGAGTGTATTGTTTTCTTTTTTTCTAGGTGTTGCTGATTTGACCAGTGACAGTAGTACCATGGTAATCGAACCTAGGATTTTTATATTCATAAGTACAGAGTTAGAAGTGGCTCTTGAATTAACTAAGATATTCTGTCAAAGTGAACAGTTAATAGAAATTTTAATATTTATCCATGGAAGTGCTTCTAATTTCTTCATTTTTTCTTAAGGTCAAGGTTAATGAATGGTTCTTCATATATTATAAATTGTCAAAATTAAATTGATTTATGATGTTATTTGCCATTAATATATGAGGTCTTTTTTATTTTTACTCTCACTGCTACTTTAGATATATATATATTCATTTATTTGTGCTCTTTTGATCATTTTTCAATGGATCAGTTGGTTTCACTAATATATATTTTTTCCACATTTGCATGACATTTATAGTTGTTGTTTTGTTTTTCAGTATTTCCAGTTTGGATTTTGTAGATTGTATGATTTTGGAAAACTATTCTGATATTATAGTAATAGCAGGTTTTCTTTAGTTTGTCTAATGGATGGTAGAAGGCTTGTACATGAAATCCCTATCTAGTGTCTACTCATCCAATATCCCCAGATTAGTTTCTGGCTTGTGGCCTTTGTCAGTGAGGAGCCTTGGATCTGTGATGTTCAGTGGATGGTTGTGATATTGTGAAGTTGATATAAGAAATGCACTGATAAAATCCAAAGAACATTTGGAAATTTTTTTTTTCTGATGCTTATCAGCCTTTATTATTTATTTTCAGATGCTATGTTTTCAAGATGGAGCATATCAGCTTTTTTTCAAATTTAAATAAATGTTATTTAAAAAACGTTTTTAAAAATAAGCATACAAAAATTTGACAAAATTTAATTTCAATATAATTATTACAAATTACATTATATCAAAGAGCAAACTGCTTCATAATAAAGATAGAACTAGAAGGTTGCCTTGATGACAGTTTGAATTTGTTTATTGTTATTGATATTGTCTAAGTGTTGACTGGTTTTAATGATACATATATATTGTAGGAGTATAGATATACTCATACCTACATATAATCAATATGTATACATTATGTTTGTATTCTTATATTTATACAAATATAATATGTAATTTAGTAAGTTAGTATTTTTCATTCTTTAAAATGAAAAAAACGTAGTTGACAAAAGATGGTTGACAAGGTAATAAATGACCTCTGGGTTCACATAGTTTATCGAATTAAAGGAAATGAAATTAACTTAGTGTTTTAATATCGAATTGTATTGTAACAATGTAGATTGTGAGATGCTTCAGCAAGCTCATGGAGCGAGATATAAAAAAATTTTTTTTTCTTAAAAGATTAAGGATTTTATTCTGTCAGCTATGTCCTCACAAAAACTTATACTATTTAAAAGAACAGTGTAAGATAAAATCTATATTTTGAATGATTTAATATTTATTAGAAGAAATTTCTAATACTTTCTTTTTAAAGAAAGTGATTTGAATATATTTTCCTGTTTGATAAAAATCGTTCTAAATTGGAGTTCCAATTATAAACTTCATTTTAAAAAGAACATGTTTATAAAAACTTCAACTAACTTTAATGTACTTTACATTATAAAGAAAATGCAGAGTGAGTAGAACATTTATTTATCGTGGGATATATAAAATGAACTTGCCTAATCAAATATATATGTGTGAATAACATCTTTTGCTGAATGCCTATAGAATTATATAAAAAGATATCTTCAAAATGGAATTATAATGGTTAATAAATGAACTGTGTTTAACGAAGATGAAATCTACATAGGAGGAGGAAACTAAACGTCAACTTGGGATTCCCTGTTATTTTCTTCAATGTATAACAATGAAGGAATTAAAAATTGCATCTTCGAAGGATTCATTCATGAATTCCAGGAATATTTAAGACTATTCTTTTATAAATACCATTTAAGTTTTTTGAAAATTATAATTGGGAAAGATTAATTTCATTTCCTTTATTATCGTATCCATTTCATTAAAGAAATGGATAATAAGAGAGAATTAATAATTTAAAATATTTTCATTTTTATTTTTAAAGATTTAAATATAGGTTAAGAAATATTAATATGGGAAAGGGGATAAAGTGAACTTGTAAGCAATTTAATTACTTTTAAATTCACATACTATTATTTTCTATGACATGACACTACATTGTTTATACTAACCCAAATAGTCTAATAACAATAATGTATGGTAAGTGAACAAATGACTAACATTGATATGAAATATATATTTTTATATTAATGAACACAAATTATGTACAATCATTTTAATGAGTGAAAATATTATATATAAATGATTGGATTATTATTTATATAATCTAATGATTATAGAATAGTATTAATATAAAATTGTTAATATTTGGACACTTATATTTTATATACATTGTAAATTATGTATTGTTATAAGTCAGAAAATATATCTACCATAAGTAATAGTTTATTTATCTGTTAAATAAATGATTATTATGTTTTTTTATCTTAAACTAAATGAAGTCTTCAATTTGATTTATTTGATTTTATGAGATAAGAACAAACATTTAATATAATAATCTTTATTGATTATTATATTAACTTAATGAAGCCCATGTTAAAGAGTTAGTGAGATTTATTATTATCATTACTCTAGTATATTGATAGGAACCCCTGAAGAGAGTAAATTGTTAAACTTCCCTGAGTTCGAAATCTGAGCACAACGGTAAAGTTAATTAAGGTGAAAATTGATTTGATGTGGTTTTGATATAATAATTTATTAATAATAAATTATCTATTGGGAACATATATAGTTTATATCAAAATTAAATCGCATCATTCATGGCATCCTGCATGAAGACCGTAGATCTGACTATAGTGAGATGCGACTGCCTTAACTTATCTTGTTGAGAGAGTGCATACCGTTACAATATATATATCATTTCTTTCACTAACTTTTCTCTGCTCTTGTGATGATTTGAATGATGGCATTAAAAGTCAACTTACAATATCAAGTTCAGATTCTTGGTGCAATATCAATGACATTATAAAGAAATTCAATATTGAATATTTTCATTGGAAAGATATGGCTGAGAATAAACTACAATGGCGAGCTACAAATAGACATTGTATTGAAATATTTCAGAAAGAATTTCTTCATAAAAAGTTAAAAGACAGCATTGTAAAATATTAAATAAACAAAATAATGAACCAGGATATTCTGTAGATGGACATATTCATGTTTTATGGACTGGTTTGCATACATAGTATGAATTCATCTATAAAGTATTATTTTACTTTATTTTATTGTCTTGAAGTCTCTTGTATTTGAAATTGTCATATTTATTTGTACTTTCTACTGCTAATGATGATTATTTTGACAGATAATTAAAATTCATGACATCCAAACATATCCGTTGATAGTGAAGTTTTTCTTTCTACTACATTGCAATGGCTATTATTTCTCAACTGCCAATAATAAAAGCACATCATTGCTGTTTGCAAAAATTAATTTTGTTTATCTTGAACTCATGGCAATGTACTTCATTACATGTAAAGTTTTAAAAAAATTGTTTATTTTTTTCAAAAATAAATCAATAATCAAGGATTTTGATAATAATTGTTATGATATGATTATAAAGAAGTATGTCATGTAAGAGATTTGCTACACAGAAGCAATAAGCTATATCCTGATTATTCTACTTGTCTTTAAATAGAGAAATTAATAGATATCCACTTATAAATTTATTTTAAGTTATTAACATCATACTGTTATCACATTGTGCCCACAATGCAGCAGGTGTGGATAATCTAGTTCTAGAGATAATTTCAATGACAGTCTAAAGAAATTCAATATTGGATGTTTTCACCTTCATCTTTGGCTACTCTACATTTTTTTACTTTTACTCAAAGCTATTCATCATGAGTATCATAACTGGAATTATAGATTATTTCATTATATAGATTAAATAACATTTATCAAGGGATAAATTTCTTTATATATATAATAAAAACGTTTTTAAAAAATAATTTTATGACAATTCTATCAAACTTTTAACTACCAGGATCTATACAGCTGATACCAAAGCTAATATAGAAACATTCTTAAAATATTAAAAAAGAATTGCAAACATGGAAAAAGATAATTTCTTTCAATAGAGTACTTTTCATTCAATATTTTGATTCTTTATCTCAATTTACCAATGTTATGCCATATAACCATATATCAGTTACTCTCCTGTAATTTCTATTTATCCAATCCTCCACTCCATACGTTCTTGTCGTTGCAGCTGTTATTACTATATGATTATTCATATAGTATACGGACATGGATGGGATGCTCACCAACATGCATTGGCCCTCATGGTGGGTTTATTGGCTTTTTACCTCTGAGTTTAGGATCATCATGATCTTTCTTTTCAGTTGCCTGATAAGGCAGAATGAATGTATGTGTAAATGATAAATATTTTCTAATAATTATACAATTATGACAGACAAAAATAAATCATGGCCCTTATTCCCAGGAGGCTGCAAAGTCACCAACCAAGGCAGTGGTTGGGGGCCAAAGGCGGAGGGTGCTAAGAATCCACTGATTGCGAACCCAGGCTGCCATTTGATGACAACTTTCTATTTAGGCACTTACAACTGCAGATCACTTTCAAGTGAAGGAAGATTGCAAGAATTAGAAGAAGAACTGTCTTATATTAAATGGGACATTATTGGACTTTGTGAAGTTAGAAGAAAAGATGAAGAGACAATTGATTTAAAAAGTGGACATGTACTCTATTATAAAAGCACAAATATTGGAAATAAAAGTGGAGTAGGATTCATTATAAATAAAAAGTGGAAGAACAACATTGTTGAAATTGTTGGTGTGTCAGACAGAGTGGTAAGATTAGTTATACGACTTAATAGCAGATACCAAATGCAGGTAATTCAGGTTTATGCCCCAACAAGTTCTCATAGTGATGAAATAGTAGAAGATTTTTATATGAATATACAAAAGGCTTTTGATCAGAGTAAACAACATTTTAAAATTGTTATGGAAGACTTTAACGCTAGAATTGGTAAACAAATGAAAGATGAAAGTGCTATAGGTAATTTTGGTTATGGTAATAGAAATGAGAGAGGACATAGACTTATGGAGTTTGCAGAAAAAGAAAAACTTTATATTATGAATTCTTTTTTTGAGAAAAATGTTAAAAGGAAATGGACATGGAAGCATCCAAATGAAGGTACAGCAGAATTGGATTATATTTTGACTAACAGAAAATACATATTTCAAGATTGTAATGTTCTTAATAAATTTAACACAGGAAGTGATCATCGATTAGTAAATTGTAAGATACATGTTAATGCAAAACTAGAGAGACAAAAATTATTACGAAAAACAATATTTACAGTTGATATTCCTAATCTTCAGAAACATTCTAATGAATTTAAATTAGAACTTACAAATCAGTTTCAAGCATTAGTAGATTTTGAACATGATTCAGATTTAAATGAAATTAATATGAAAATAACTGATACGCTTTTGAAAACTGCAACAAAGATATCTGGTAGAAAAAAGCAGCAATTGACCAATAAAATTTCTACTGAGAATGGAGAATTATGAAGATATATAAAAATAATGCGTTAAACAGGATTGAATATCTTGAATTTTGTAAAATGGTGCGGAAAAGAGTTGAAAATGATATAAGAAAGTATAACTGTGAAATAGCAAGGAAAGCTGTAAAAGAGAATAAAAGTCTCAAGAGTATAAAACAACATTTTGGTATTGGTAGGAAATTTATATCTGCAATAAGAAAAAAAGATGGAATTATTGCTAAAAAGAGAGATGACATCATGAAATGGGTAGAAGACTTTTATCAAGAATTATATAGTAATAAAGAACAAGTACCTCCTATATCTATTACATCTTCCAAATTGCCCAGAATTTTAAATGAAGAAGTGAGACATGCAATTAAATGTATGAAAAAGGAAAGTCTCCAGGTAAGCAGTTGAAGAAATATAAAAAATTTTTAGCGCAGTTATACACCAAATGTCTAAATGATAAAGATGTACCAGATGATTGGAAGAATGCAGTTTTAATATTAATAATTAAAAAAGGTGATAAAGAAGATATTAGAAATTACAGACCTATCAGCCTTTTATCAGTTTTATGCAAAATTTTTACCAAGATAATTGCAACTCGTCTACAGAGAATATTGGATTTCCACCAACCAAGAGAACAAGCTGGATTTAAAAGTAGTTTTAGTACAGTAGATCATATCCAGCTATTGAGAGAAGTTATAGAAAGGACAAATGAATATGAGTTGCCATTATGCTTTGGATTTGTATATTATGAAAAGGCATTTGATTCTATAAACATTTCTTCGGTGATTAAAGCATTGGATCATCAAGGTATAGATCCAGGATATTGTCATATTTTAAAGAATATTTATAAAAATGCAACAGCAACAATTAGATTACATAATGCTACTAGGAAAGTCAACATTGAGAAGGGTGTAAGACTGGGTGACTCTATATCTCCAAAACTTTTTACAGCAGTGCTACAAGAAGTATTTTATGGATTAAAATGGGAAGCTAAATGAGTGAAAGTAAATGGAGATTATTTAAGTCGTTTAGATTTTGCAGATTATGTAGTTGTCTTTGCAAATAATGCTTTAGAGCAGCAGGAAATGTTGCAGGAGTTATCAGATAAAAGTAGAAAAGTAGGTCTAAAGATAAATGTTAGAAAGACTAAAGTAATGTTTAATGGATTTTCTTAAAGTATGAAAATTAAGATTGATTATGATGAGTTAGAAGAAGTTAACAGTTACACATACCTTGGTCAGATTATTAATACAGATGGAAACATAATGGATGAAATTAATCATAGAATTAAACTTAGTTGGAGTGCTTTTGGTAGAAATAAGTTGATACTAAAAGAAAATATGCCTATGTGTTTGAAAAGGAAAGTTTTTAATAAATGTGTTTTACCAGTTCTTACTTATGGATCTGAAACTTGGACACTTAATCGAAGAGCAATGCAGAGACTTCAGACCACTCAAAGAAGTATGGAGAGATGCATGTTGGGAGTAACAAGAAGAAATCAAAAACGCAATGTAAGGGTAAGAGAACAAACATGTGTTACTGATCTCATTGAAAAAATTAAAAGACTGAATTGAAGTTGGGCTGGACATATTTCTAGAAGAGATTATAATGTTTGGACAACTGAAATTTTAAACTGTATTCCAAGAGATTGTAAAAGACCCAGAAAGAGACCACATGTGATATGGATGGATGAAATAAGAAAGTGTGCAGGGGTGATGTGGAGAAGAAAAGCTAAAGATCGGAGGAGACTGATTGAACTTGGAGAGACCTTTATCCTGCAGTGGATTGATAATGGTTGATAATGATGATGATGATGATACTGGGAAAAATAATTATATTTACTTTCTAGCTTCACAATTTTACCACCACTCTAAAATACTAAACCTACTTATAAAAGAATAGCTTTAATAAATAATGGTATAACAATAATTTTCTCTATGATAAATGTCACTATGTACAATAAGAAGTTGTAAAAATTAAAGAGAAGACAAAAATGTTAATTTATAGATAGAAAATTTAGAAGACAATAGTCATACAGTGAGAGCTTGAAAATACAATACTTTCTGCTATCTAAACAGCCTGACATTTGGAATTAATATGATGCCATGAATAACTTTAACAAATCATCAAAAGAGCTCTTCATTCTAGTGAAAACTTGAGTGATTACTAGTTAATAGTATATTTAAATCCTCATTACCAAAATTGCTTTTATCAATGAAGCCTTGAATTCAGATCTGGAAATAAATCATTTTCATATTTAGAAACCACCTTCATCTCCATTATATTATTCAAACTAAAAGTCTGAAAATTCTTATCACCATAAGTTTTGCATCAAGCCAACCTGCTGTAACTCCAGATTAATCAACTATTTATTTTAGCACTTTTAGTTCTTTATTAAATGGAGACAGCTATACATCTTGACTGGGAGTATTAATAATAACAAATCACTTAATTCTTTACTTGACATAATACATAATAAAATAAAAGCATTTCTCCATTCTAGTGTCATCTATAATAAGAATGGTTTATCATTGATGACTATAAAAGATGCATTTAAATTTTCATATCCAGACTAATTTCTGGCTTTTGTTTTTATCAGTGAGGTTAGTGAGACTTGGGGATCAAAGTTGGAAGTAGTATCAAGTTAGTAATTTTATCAGGAACTATATAATAAATGAAAACTGAACTCCAAAAATTTATAGTATTTTTGAATTGCTAATTTAAAATTAGTAACTGGATGTCTCAGCATAATCTTGAGTTAATTATGACAACAATTGATGCAATATCATTCATGTCTCATTACTTTAGAAAATGGCAATTAAATAATCTTGTATAACCAAAAATTATTTCTAATTTGCCATTATCATTTAAAAAGTTAAAACTATATTTGAAATCCATCTTATTTAATTGTTAGAATTATATTATTAACCAAACAAAATATTCATAGCCACCAAATCTAGATGATGAATTTTTCAAAGATTCTATCACAGTGATTCTTAAACATTCAACCTTCAAATTTGATAGTTATATCTGCATACTTTTTTTAAAAGCATATCTTTTTTTAAGGAGATTTAAATTGGACATTCAATATATATTCATATACTAGATGTAGTTTTAGCAGAATAAAAGAGTATAATGTAATATGTAGCTAATTGTGTAAATTATATATTCACATATTATTTACATGAAATAATACATAAGTTATCAACAATAGTGTTACTAAAATATAACTTTTTACAATCATCACTTGATCACCATTCTTTATGCTTACACTAGATGCTTATACTTAGGCAAAACTCAATGCAAGTCAGAGTAATCAATGGATCCAGGAAGGTTTGTGCACAAAATTCATATCTAGTGCTTACTCATCCATATCTCTGTACTAGTTTCTAGCTTGTGGCTTTCACCAGTGAGAAGCCTTGGATCTAAGAGCACTGCACCTAGATCTTAGTATCTAATGCAACCATCCAGCAGTCATCTTTTATCTTATTAGCTAACTATAAAGTTTTGAGACAAAAATTAAAACACAATGTTTTCAATTCAAGCTCATTAACTTGTATAGTTGTATAGATAGAGATTTTAAGCACAATTCTTACTGCATCCATTGTTAACTCTGGCTTGCACTGAGTGGCACTACTATATGGAAAGCTTTGCCTCTGTGTGTGTTTTTACAATCAGTTATACTATTGAATTTGATCAACTTTTAGAATTTTAGTTTAAATATATTTCTCACATAATAAACTAATTTTTAAAAATAGGTATAAAGTTTTTAAATTATGTTATTTGTTCCATTCACCACTAGCAAGTGAGAAATTAATTATGGAGTACAAACAAAATTTAATTTATATTTATGAAATCAAACTTTCCCTTAGTTTACCAAAAACTATAATTATCACCATTTCTGTAGGATGTATTTTAATACACGACTATATTGATATTTAAAAAGATTTCCAATGTCTGTAATCTTTTAATCATTTCTATTATTTTTTTGTATTTTTATGAATTCATTCGAAAATGATTAAGATTTTGATACATTTTTATATTGGAAATTATCAAACTTTTTAAAACAAGTACAATAAAACAAAAATCCACAGCCTATATAATTCTACAAAAAAGAAAATTGTTCAAGTTTTATCAAGATTGGTGCAATATTAAGTAACAAACAAACTTTCACTTTTGCAAATCATATGACAAAGTATGAAAAGATTTAAATAGTCAAAATAAGAGTCATAGATCACATGATCCTATACTCTTAAGCTTGTAAGTTATAAACAATGAGGATTGCCAATTCCTCAACAAGCTTTGTGATAAATGCTTAGCTAGAAAAAAATTTAAAATATCTCTGTCAGGACCCCCCCCCAACCTCTGACCATGGTTTCATGCTCTGGCACTCCTCAGAGAGGTACTAGGGTAGGTTCAGACACTAGATCTAAAAACACTAACCCAAAGCCAAGCATATGTGTTGCAATTAATAAGAAAGACTTGAAAACAAAATACATAGGTGATCAAACCAAAAGGTATTACTAAAATTATTAAAAGAATTAAAATATTAAAATGAATCTTGAATAGACACATATTTAAAAAATTAAATGGATCAAATCCTATGAGATTATAAAAGAACTAAAAAAAAACTACATTTGAGGTAGATGGAAAATATTTACTGCAGTGATATGAAGAGATTATAAATTAGAGAAACCAGTTTAAAACCAAAGAGACTATTTTGCAGAAAATTGACTATATGAAAAAAAATATCTTCTACAATGAGAATCAAAATAACTTCTATTAACATTACAGCCATATATTAAGCCAATATGTCCCTATTATTGAGTTCACACTGACCTTGCCAATATCATGTACAGTCACTAAACTTTTAGATGGTGCACAGATCTGGATCTAGTGTGCAAAGGCCATAGTCATAAACTAGTTAGACGATTTTAATAAGATAGAATTGAATATAGATTTAATAATTGATTATTCTGGCTTGTAATAGTTGGCAGCAATGAAATAAAGTAAAGAGAATTTTCTTTTGTAAAGAATTAGATTGAGTCAGCAAAGTTTATAAATGACAAAAAATTATGTATGTGGTAATAATGATAAAACTATTTTAAAAAGCTATTCAAAATAATCCACCATAAGATTTAAACTTACTTTCATCATAATTAGCAGTTTTATTTATATCTATTCAAATTAGGCTGCAGAAAGAAATTTGCTGTTAACTGAAAGGAGACCTTTTGATTCCTCTTGGAGGCCTTAAAGGGACTGAGCAGGACAAATTCCTAATGTCCACTTCACACATTCTTGTTAGTGCAGCTGCTATTATTATGTGACTGTTCATATAGTATATGAACATGAATGGGCTGCTCATCAACATGCATTAGCCAGCATGGTGAGTTTATTGAATTTTTATCTCCGAGTTTAAAATCAAGGAACCCCATGGTCTTTGTTCTCAGTTGCCTGATAAGGCAGAATGAATGTGTGTGTGAATGAAAAATATTTTTCTAATAGATATATACAATCATGACAGACAAAAATAAATTAGGGCCTTTATTCTCAGAAGACTGTAAATTCACTAGCCAAAGCAATGGTTGGTGACCAAAGGCAGAGGGGGCTAGAAATCCCACTTGCAGACCAGTCTGACATTTTATGACCTTTTATTTAAGTATTTACAATGGTAGATGACTTTTAAGTGAAGAAATATTGCAAGAATTTGAAGAAGTGTTTTATATTAAATGGGACATTATTGGATTTTGTGAAGTTAAAAGAAAAGGTGAAGAGACAATTGATTTAAAAAGTGGATATGTATTCTACTACAAAGGCACAATTATTGGAAGTACAAGTGGAGTAGGATTCTTTATAAATAAAAAATGGAAGAACAACATTGTGAGATTGGTGGTGTATTGGACAGAGGGGCAAGATTAGGTATTCAACTTAACAGCTGATACCAATTGCAGATAATTCAAGTTTATGCCCCAACAAGTTTTCATAGTAATGAAGTAGTAGAAGATTTTTATATAGATATACAAAATACTTTTGATCAGACTAAACAACATTTAAAATTGGTACACAAATGAAAGATGAAAGTGCTATAGATAAATTTGATTATGGTAATAAGAAAAGAGATAAGACATAGACTTTTGGAGTTTGCAGAAAAACAAAAACTGTATATTTATAAATTATTTTTTTGAGAAAAATGTTAAAAGAAAATGGACATGAAAGCATTCAAATGAAGGTACAGCAGAATTGGAATATATTTTGACTAACAGGAAATACATATTTCAAGATTGTAATGTTCTTAATAAATTTAACATAGGAAATGATCATTGATTAATAAGATGTAAGATATATGTTAATGCAAAACTAGCGAGACCGAAATTATTAAGAAAAACAATATTTACAGTTGATATTCCTAATTTTCATAAACATTCTAATGAATTTAAATTAAAACTTGCAAATTGGTTTCAAGCATTAGTAGATTTTGAATATGATTGAGATTTGAATGAAATTAATCAAAAAATAACTGATACACTTTTTAAAACTACAGCAAAGATAGCTGGTAAAAAAAAAAGGCAATTGGCCAATAAAATTTTTACTGAGACTAGAGAATTTATGAAGAAAAGAAGGAATATGAAGATATATAAAAATGATGCATTAAAAAGGATTGAATATCTGAATTTTGTAAAATGGTGTGAAAAAGAATTGATAATGATTATAATTATGAACTAGCATGGATAGCTGTAGAAGAGAATAAAATTCTCAAGAGTGTAAAACAACATTTTAGTATTGGTAGAAAACTTATATCTGCAATAAGAAAAAAAATGGAACTATTAATAAAAATAAAGGTAAAATTATGAAATGGGTAGAAAATTTCTATCAAGAATTATATAATAATAAAGGACAAGTACCTCCTACATCTATTATATATTCGGAATTGCCCAGAATTTTAAATGAGGATGTAAGATATGCAATTAAATTTATGAAGGAAGAAAAAACTCCAAGTAATGATGGAATTATAATCGATATATTAAAAAAAGCAGGTGAAGAAGTACAAATTTTTTTGGCAAAGTTATATACCAAATGATTAAATGATAAAAATGTGCCAGATGATTGAAAGAATGCAGTATTACTATTAATATTTTTAAAAGGTGATAAAGAAGATATTAGAAATTACAGATCTATCAGCCTTTTATCAGTTTTATACAAAATTTTTACCAAGATAATTACAACTCATCTACAGAGAACATTGGATTTCCACCAACCAAGAGAGAAAACTGGATTTTAAAGTGGTTTCAGTATAGTAGATCATATCCAAGTATTGAGAGAAGTTATAGAAAGAACCAATCAATATGAGTTGTCATTATGTTTTGGATTTGTAGATTATAAAAAGGCATTTGATTCTATAAGCATTTTTTCAGTGACTGAAGTATTGGATCATCAAGATATAGACCCAGGACATTGGCATATTTTAAAGAATATTTATAAAAATACAACAGCAACAATTAGATTACATAATATGGTACTGAAAAGATTAACATTGAGAAAGATGTTTTGTAGGGTGACTCTATATTTTCAAAACTTTTTACAGCAATGCTGCAAGAAGTATTTTGTGGATTAAAATGGGAAGCTAAAGGAATAAAAGTAAATGAAGATTATTTAAGTCATTCACATTTTGCAGATGCTTCTGAGCTTCAGGAAATATTATAAGAGTTATCAGATGAAAGTAAGAAAGTAAAATTAAAGGTAAAAGTTAAACAGATTAAACTAATATTCAATGAATTTTCTCAAAAAATGAAAATAAAGATTGATAATTATAAGTTAGAAGAAATTAACAATTACAAATACCCTGGTCATATTATTACTACAAATGGAAACAGAATGGATGAAATTAATCTTCAAACTAAACTTTTTTGGAGTGCTTTTGGTAGAAATAACTTATTATTAAAAGGAAAAAATGAAGGTTTTTTTTAATAAAGGTGTTTTACCAGTTTTTACTTATGAATTTGAGACTTGGACACTTAATAGAAGAGCAATCTTTCATACCACTCAAAGAAGTATAGAGAGATCCATGTTAGGAGTAACAAGAAGAGATTGAAAATAAAGTATATGGGTAAGAGAACAAACAATTGTTACTGACATCATTGAAAGAATTAACAGACTGGAGTTGAGCTGGACATATTTCTAGATGAGATGATAATAGATAGACAATTAAAATCTTAAACTGGATTACAAGAGAATCTAAAAGATGCAGAAATAGACTACATGTGAGATGGATGGATGGATGAAATAAGAAAATGTACAAGTATGATGTGGATAGGAGAGGCTAGAGATTGAAGAAGATGGATTGAACTTGGAGGTACCTTCATCCTGCAGTGGATTGATAATGGTTGACAATGATGATGATGATTCAAATTATGACCATACAAATATTTGTTTAGACCCTCCCTCCCCGCCCGCCATACACACACACCTTAAAAACTTTCTAGCGATATGATGATTGCCTTTTTTCATAAAGATTTATTGGTGGCATTAAATCCAATAGTAGAGAAAAACTATTATAGATAATTATTACAGTTATATATTGTATTCTGAATATTTCAAGTTATTTAATGTAATTTTAAAATGCAATCATTGAACTTAAACTTTAAACCGAGTTGCTTGTAAATCTCAATAGATGGCGGAATAAATAAAATAAAGTTCTTATGTTTGCTGTCCTGATATTTATGTAGTATGGGACAGATAATTTACTAATTGATTGTAGCTATTTTAATAATGATAGATAAGAAAGATTATTATTAAAAAATGGTTTTCTTTGTTGGATAGATAAAAAAAAAAAAGTAAAGAACTATAAAATAAAATACTGTAGAAAATGCCCTACTTGGTTTATTTTCCAGTTTTGACGTTCGAACTTCTTAAGAACCCTAGCAATAAATCGATTGTATTATTTCGTAGAAAATCAAGAAAAATTTTTAAAAATGAGATAGAAGGAATATAAACAAATGATAATAATGGTTTTGTAAATATAATTATATTTACATTTATATTTACTATTAAGTCTTACTTCGGACTATATAGAGTTATATTTTCGTCGCAAGAATTTTCTTAGAAATTAAATTTATAACAAAGTGAAAAACATGGTACAAAATTATGTGTAGACAGAAATAACAAAAAAATATACAAAATTAAAGGAAAAAATGATATGTTGTAATTTTTATTTCTCGCATGCAAAACTTGTTACGTAAAGACCTTTATAGCTTTAACTATGGATTACTCCCTAACTTTTTAGATTAGTATGTATTATATATAGCTAAAACAGTAGCAATTCTCCCCATACACAAGAAAAACTCTCCATGCAGTAGAACCTCTCAGTGCACTGAGTGATGCTACTACTGTATATGGGGAGTTTTGCCTCTGCATAGCATAAAGAATGGTGATCATGTGATATATAGTGGTTTAACTATCTCCATGTAGTAGTATCACCAAGTGCAAGCCATAATAATCAATGGATGCTAGAAGGTTTGTCCATCAATACCTCTATCTAGTGCCTGCTTATCTAATATCCTCAGATGAGTTTCTAGCTTGTGACCTTTATCGTTGAAGAGCCTTGAATCTGAGAACATTGCACTTAAATTTTTGAATATTGGGGTTATTGGATAAGTAGAGACTAGATAGGATTTTTTTTTTTTTTGGATATTCTAGCTCTAAGATTCAAGACTCCTCATTGACAAAGGTCACATGCTAAAAACTAATCTAATGATATTAGTTGTCTATGTAGGCATTAGGAAACTTTTATGCACAACTCTTCTAGTATCCATTGTTGTCTATGGTTTGTTCTGGGAGGTACTACTATATTGTTTGAACAGCTTGTGAAAGTATAAGAAATTGTGATTATGAAGTTTTAGTGGTTTTGTATACAACTCATTATTTGCCTTATATAAAAACAGTTCAATTATTGGTAAAAAAAAAAAAATAGTTTAGATAATTTTTTAATTTGTATAAGCAACTTGTTGGATCGATTTTGTGAGATAGAATATGTACATATTTTAGTGAATTTTTAAAATTGAATTTTAGTTAAAGCTTTTGAACTTTTTAGTGAATTCTTCTATGGAATCACTCTTTCCATTCAATGCATGAAGCCTTCATCCCTGATAAATGTATATATTGCTCTAGATAACTCTAAATAAAAAGATCTAAAATACAGTAAGAAGTGGTTCATTTTCTTATTGTAAAAAGTTATTGAACATGGCAGCTATAGGGCAGTTCAATTATTATTTAAAATAGATTTATTTATTTAATATTAAAATATTATTTAATATTATATATATGACATGTATTTATTTATTGTAAAGTTTTAGAAATGAGTGAGATATCTCTGCTCTATAAACTTAATATCATTTATTTAAAAATCAATTTATATTAAAATATATAAGTTTGCATTCTGGCTGTTATTATTCTAACTCTAAATAAAAAGATCTAGAATACGCTAGAAAGAGGTCCATTTTCTTATTGTAAAAAGTTATTCAACATGGCAGCTAGAGGACAATTCAAGTATTATTTAAAATAGACTTGGTCAATTTCAAATGACATTGTTTGAAATTAGTTAGATGTCCAGAAAAATTATTTAGATTGTACAACTTTTGCATATAATAGAAATGAGAGGAAATATTATTATAGGTAGAAAATCCTGAAAGTTTAAAAATGAAAATTGATATTAATCAAAGTCATGTGTCTACTCCTATGTTGTTTTTGAGCTTGTAGTCTTTCGAATTGTTCATAGACAGCTTAATGAATGTGATACAGGTTTTGTGATGGAATTTTCAATTTCAATCAATTAAAAATAAGAATTTTATCTTGTATTCTAGATTTACAATATGTTGATGATTGTACTATTCTTGCCAGTTCAAAAAAATATTTACAGAATGTACTTAATGGTTTGATCACATCATATAAAGATTTTAATTTAATAATTAACATTACTAAAACTCAAGTTCTTTATTAACCATCAACTTGAGAATACAAATCAATTTAAGTATTCTTGATATCTTCTTAAATACAAAACTGGAAACTAGTTATTGAGACTCCAATCTGCCATAGGTGCTTTTAACATATGACATTGCATCACAGTGAAATAATTATTGCAATTAAATTAATTCTATTATTTTAACTAATTTATTGTATGGAAGTAAGACTTGAACATCATACCAATATAACATAAAGACATTTAAAAATCTTATTTGAGAATGCACTGAAAAATTTAAAAAATATGATGTCAAGATCAAAAGACCTATCACTCCTATATTAATAATTTTATGAATATTATTTTTGTTTTATTATTTGTCTCTTGGAGTGAGAATAGCCATATTGTTTTGCAAATGGCTGCTGCTCTTGATATTAATATTCATTTTGTGTGCATGTGTGTTAATTAATATTAACATATAATAAATTATGGATAGATTAAACAAAAAATAATGAAAGGCTTCCATTTGTACTATGTCTAAATGACATAATAAATGTGGATTAATGTTATGGTTGATTTGTGGATTTGAGAGTTAAAGTTCCATGGATGACCTCTTGGCTTTGACTCTTCATGTGCTTACATATCACATGACATCCAAGTGACAAGCCTTCTGATTTCTTTAATGAAACTAAATATATTTTTATAGCATTTTTAATGAATAAAGCATGCAAGAATTGCCCAAATAACTTAGTTTTAAAATATATTTTACAGCGTAAAAAATACTTTTTTGTTTACTATATTTAGATGAAAATTAATTTGTATTTTTTTGTTTACCATTTAAAGCATCCAATTCTTAAAAGACCTTAGTTAGAACTTCATGAATATCTGCAACATTTTATTTTTATAATTAAACTTTTTTTCTAAATCATATATTGATAATTTTTGTATTATTTATTATAAATACAAGCTTCAAATGACAGACATTTAAAAAATACATGCTTCAAATGACATTCATTTTAAAAGTTAATATTTGAACTTTTCAAAATAGGAAAATACATTACTAAACTGAGTTCTTAACTTCAACAATGATACTTTTCATTATTTAATATAATGTTGTCTGTTCATAAAAATCATAGAAGCAAATACTTATTTGAATCCATTTTTAAAAATAAAAGTGAGTTTTAGTTTAGACATTGTTAAAAAATAAAAATGTCTTAAAATTCAAAATTAAATTTATTAATATTAAAATCATAAAAAAAATTTTTTTATCAGGAGCTTATAAAAGTCATTTTTGTT
This sequence comes from Epiperipatus broadwayi, assembly GCA_028023455.1. Classification (NCBI taxonomy): domain Eukaryota; kingdom Metazoa; phylum Onychophora; class Udeonychophora; order Euonychophora; family Peripatidae; genus Epiperipatus; species Epiperipatus broadwayi. The sequence continues at coordinate 12,382,738 of JAQFVV010000014.1, forward strand.
AGTCAGTATGAATTGCTTCTGCTTTGAAATAACTAGTTTTCAATGATTTGTCTTCTTAAAAACAAATACTTTCAAATAAAATCTAATGGTAGTCATATAATTTTTTGATTTAAAATAAATATTTTACAAATATATTGATTGCATAAGTAAGCTTAAAAGACATATTCAAAAATTGCCTTGAAGCCAAACAATCCACCCAATAGAAATGGTCACTTTTATTGAAATCAAAATGGAGTGTCTATTGGTTTGTTTATATGTAAATTAATATTATAATTTTTTAGAGATTTGTATGATACTGACATCTTCAGATTTTTTTAAACTAATAATTATAGTAATAATGTCTATGCAAAACAACAACAACTGCATATGGTAATCTAATGTTACAGATAATTGCAAAATGGCAGAAATCTTGTAACTTTTTTTAATACTTCTAAAAATATGTTTTAAATAATTTACTTTAAAAATAAATAAATAAATAAAATAGGTTTTTATAAAACACTTTCATTAATATTTTCTAAATATGTTTAATACATTTCAGCAATAAAGATCTACACTTTTTTGTCATAAATAAGATTACCTAAATAGTTGTGATTTTTTTTATATAATTTCTATTTAATTTTGTGTATAAATCTTCAATTAATTGTGTTAATGAAATATGAATAATGCAGTAATATAACTTATGTCAGAACACAGATGATAATAATAATAATATATAAGGTTTGTCCCTAACTAAAGCATTTATGTGTGAAAAGTTCAATAGTGGGGACTGGTCTCCATTCTCCCATTATTCTAAGTTCTACTAAATTAATCAATAAATAAAAAAAATCTACTTTAATAATTGGAGTAATCTTCAGTGTATTACACAGAATAGATGCACAAGTAAAGAAAACTAAAATTATGAGAATAAAATGATAAATGTTAATATTCCATTACCATTATATATATATATATATGTATGTATATATAAACAAAAAAGAATTTGAGAAATAATAAATTACATCAGAACAAAACAATTCGAGTAATGTGGACATGTATAGGAAATGTCTTAAGAAAAATTACCAACACATATACTAAACTACCTTTCTCATCCATCTTGTTGCCTACCCTTTACTCATAACCCAATTAAATACTATTTTGGCTATTCCGTTATTATCCATCAACTGTAATCAACTGAACATTTTCATTGTGCTTTTTGCATCTTTTATATAATAACTTGACCAAACCATTTTTCATTGAATTGCCTCCTTTGCCATCCACCCATCTGCATCTAATGAATGTCTTCCTATCTCTCTTTGTACCTTTTCTAAGTAATCTAATACCACTTTACTAACACATCATGCTCTGCAAAACAGTTTCCAAATTTCCACTAGCTTCCAAGATGTGTAGGGAAGGGCACTGACAGAGTGATAATTATCACTATGGAATACTACTACAGTGGGTGTGCAAGACAATGATTTTGAAAATAGATTTCAAAAGTCTGAAATTGAACAAGACACCCTCACATCAAACAGTAGTGAACTGTCATTACTGAACATATGTATAAAGTGTGGCCACACATTGCTAGGCAAATGATTTCTGTGCATTTGCATAGAGAACAATGCCATCATGCACCCCAAACCAGATATTACGAACATAGTGTTGTAGTACACATAGGTTCAATCACGGCATATGTGTTTTTGCACAGAAATAGCACCATCAAGTGATGTACAGTGGCTAATACACCAGTACCATATAAATTATATATAGTAACACATTTTAATAAATAAATAAAGATTTTCTTTTCTATAATAGATTTTAAAAATACATAGTTTTTCTTACAAATATATACATATTTGAAAAAGCAATTATAAATATGTTTCTTTGTGATATATATATATTCAAAATATTATTTTAAAAAACACTTTTTTTTTCCTTATGTGATATGTATAGTAGAAATATTTTTAAAATGCTTAATTTCGCCACTTATTTGGAAAAAAATATTAATAAAACAAAAAAAAAAGTTAAAAAGAAATGAAAATTAGTTAACTGAACATTTTCTAATGCCAACAGGAAATGCCTTCTGTTGTTTATTATTTCTTGCTATCTTTTGCAATTAAAAATTGATTTTAAATATTTCAAAGAATATTTTCCAGACATTTATGTTTTTATAAAATTTGTCATAAGTATAGTGATTTAAGGAAGGGTTTTTTTTATATTTATATTTTTAGCCTAAATCCTGAAATAAAACGTTTTGCTTTATTCATTTCTGTTTATTTTTCTTTTTTTTTTATTTATGTTTTATTTTTTCAGATTACTTTTTTTTTTAACTTATGGATTTTAACAAAATTTTTCAAAAATGTAAAGATTTAATGGAAAATATTTTTTATTTATTAAACTGAACATTTGAAAAAAAGAAGTAAATAAACCAATGAGTGTGTTCATTAAAAAGATCAGCTAGTGGCTTTATTAAACGAAAGTTAGCACAAATTTGTTTCAGAAATGACCATAGTTATTTCTAAAAGTGCGTTTCATCACAAACTTTTACTTTTTGTTGTCTTAATGTCTACTTTTACACTTCTGATTACCTAACTCAATTGCCAGAACAGAAAATTAAATTTCAGATGATCACACACACACACACATTGTGCAGATACTCATTTTGTTATCTATGGTAAACCAAGAGTGATATAAATGAGTATTTTATTTTTTAAAAATAAAAATAATTTAAATAAAACTTAAAAGTAAATAAATATTAGTTTGGGTTAAAAATATAAGAAACAAAGTAGAGTAAACATAATTTGCAGTCTATTTTTTTTTCTAAATTTGTTAATTTTAACAAACTCATGCAGTATTGATAATTTATGAAAATTAAATGTGAAATATATGTTTATTTTGAAAGAATTTTTTTAATCTTGTTTTTAATTAGCAGGAGAATTACCACATATATCAGATTTGTAAGTTGATTAAAGGTAATTAATAACAAAGAAAAAGAAAAGAAAATTGAATGGGTCATAATTAAATTATTAATTCTTAAAAAGCAATTAGATGCAGTAAAACCGTTTATGAAAAAAATAAGAGTTTGTTGTTGGATTTTGTTTGTATCATGAGTTGTAAAAATATTTAAGTTTCAGTTTTATATAGGAAAGGAATCATTGATTTGAAAGAATAAAATTGCTTTAACAACTCCTGAAAATTATTTTAACAATTCAATTTATGGCAAATCAAGAGGTATGCAGTTGAATCACTGGACCTCATAAAATTAAAGTTTGCAACAGTTTAAGATAAATTAGAAGACTTATTATCCCTGCATTATAGAAGAACTTCACTATATTATTGGAAATTTAAAAATGAAATATTGGACATAATTCCAATTGTGGCATTCCATTCTGATGTAAGCTTCCTTTGGAACTTACTTGAAAAAAAATAGTTTTGAAACATAGTTGATGAAAGCTAATTGAACCTGATAGATGATTCAGTCTTAACTGTAAATGCTTCTTCCCATTTATAGATATACTTAATCAACTACAAATACAGTTCCCCAAATTACCTCATAAATGAAAATCTTACATAAAAAATAAGCAATTATAATGTATTCCCATGGGTGAAAAATGTATTACTTTAAATTCAAAATATATGAAAACCTGATTAAAATGAAGATATTTATAGAATTAACAAAAATACTCAGAAATCTAACATAAAATGAATGTAACTTTTTTTAAAAAAAAAGCCATGTCCTACCTGTCATGAATATGATCCACAGTTTGACTCCAACCCAAGAAAATCTAGGAGTGGTTTTAATGACACAAATCAGTTCAAGATTTTTTTGTGAGTGTGTTGCATGTACATACTATCCATTGGCAGAAATGCTATTTACATATTAAAGGACACATGAATAAGCTAATTGATAGTTTAATTTTTTCTATTAAAAAAAAAAACAACGAGTATAATAGATGTGAAAAAATAAAAATAATATACTTTATTTATAAAACAAATCTAAAAATAACATAAATAGCAAACAATGATTTTAAAAAACTAATATTTTTTAAAATGTGATCAATGTAAACATTTCCTGAGAAATTTCATTAGCAATTGTCACAGATAACTTATGAGGAACAAAACAAATAAATGTGAAAATATAATTTACTTAGAAAACAAACCTGGAAATAGTGTATTTAGTGAACAAACAATGAATTATTAAAAAGAATTTGAACTCAGACTTTTAATCTCCTTACATCTATCCACACCATACTATACAACCAATACACATGACCACATACATGTAAGAAAGATAAATAATCACCAAGTATGCGTATTTCATGCTGAACCAGCACTCACCAGTTGGTCCAGATTATCATCTCCCACATATATATATAATCAGTGCTCAGTTTATATTAAGATAGCAAATCTTCAAACTTTAATGGACGGGCTTTAATCTTCTCCATCCTCCATCTCATCAGCTATCCATATCATTGAAAATCTGATGATGGAATGCTCAAAGCCCTTGTTGATGCCATTGAACAAAAAACAAATATTTTCAATGTTATTAATATAAACATTCCAAAAGAAATTAAATGAGTCCTTTTTCATCATCACTCATTACGCTTTTTGAAAATATTTGTCTTTCAACCAGTGTTGGTTAAATATATTATTTTTAGATTTTTCTAAATAAATTACATTATTTTATATATTTAAATGCATTATATCATTTTTATATTTTTCTGTTTTGCTTTCTTTTAAGGCACACTCAATTAATATCACTTATCCCTCGATTAAATGGTTCTTAGCCAATCCAGTTTTTCATCTACTTGTTAATAAATGGTATCTAATTAATTTCATATTAAATTAGTTTGATTAGATGAGTGTTAACGAGCAAAAAAAACACAAATGTAAGACGATGTAATTTTCACTTCTGGTGAGATATCAGACCACTATTGAAAACACCAAGGATAAATGATACAAGTAATTGAAATATGTTTGTTTTTTGTTACAAATGAAAATAAAGAATGTGCGTTATGTTAACAAAATTAAATAACAATATGTAATTTTTTCACAAACGATACTACAATTGTCAGACGGCCATAAAATTTAGAAATTAAAGAAATAAACAAGGAAAACAAAAATACATATTTACTTATGCAAATTTATGAATTTAGTTGTACAAAGTAATTAAAAAATAAACAAGACAAAATATATAAAATGATCTGTACAAAGTAATTTTTTAAAAAATAAAGGATTGTGGAGCATGTTGAAACCCTTTGGCATAATCATTTAAATCAAGTGTCCACAAGATTTTTAATTTTTTTATACAGGTAACAATTATCAAAAATTGATATGTGGTTTTATGAGATTACTGCGATAGAAAAAAACAAAACCGAAGAAAACAATCAATTTATTTCTTGATCAAAATAAAGTGAAAATAATATTTTTCTTTGTGTTTCAATCAAAACAGTACTACATTGGAGAAGCCCTATTTAAAATAACAAACAAAATTTCATTGTCTATAAAGAATCTTAAAAAAAAATAATAATAATGGAAGTTAATTGTAGGTTGTTTTTTTTTACAAACAAATGAAGTTAAAATAATCACTTTGTGTCTATGTGTGTTTTTTTATAATAATGCTGCATAATAATACTACATAATACCCCATAATCTTTTTTTTTAAAAAACAAAAACATTACTTTATGATTTTTTTTTCTCTACAGTGCAGGCTTTTTTATACCTGCACTCCAATATGTAATATATAGGGGAGTTGAACTCAGACTTTCACACAATTCTCAACTATCCATGCTATCTCCTACTGATGACACACTTGGTCACACACATGTTGAAAATGTAAATAATCACCAATATATGTATTTCATGCTAAACCAGCATTCGTCAGTTGGTCCAGATTATCATCTTCACACCTATATACAAACAATGCTCAGATTATATTAAGATAGCCAATCTTCATACTTTAATGGACAGGTTTCAATCTACTCCACCCCACAACTCTTCAGCCAAATCTGATAATGGAACGCTCAAAGCCTGCATTGGTGCCAACCTTCTTATTCTACCCATGTTGGCCATAAGTCACTCTGTACAATACATTTTCTTTTTTTTTCTTATTGTTTGTTTAGTTACTTTGTACAACTAAATTTGTATTTTTTTTCACTTCTTTTTTTATTTGCAATCTCTTACCTTTTTTAAAAAAAAGTTAATTTGTCCAAGTAAATTTTTATTTTTATTTTCCTTCTTATTTAATTAAATTTCTAAATTTTTGGGGGTATCTGTCAATTGCAGTATCATTTGTGAAAAGGTACACTTTTTTTTAAATTTTGTTTATATAACATACATTACTTTTATTTTTGTTTGTAAACAAGAACAAAAAAAACTATCTTGTATTATTTATTACTTAGTATGTTGTTATGTGATATGAGGCACTATGATTTCTCCTTATGCGGAGTCAGAGATCTCTCAGCAACTATGCACAGAGAAACCTACCTGTTAGCCACTTTACTTTCCCTTTCCATTCCCCACCCTATGTTTTTCCATATCTTGCCCCATGGCTTTTATATCTAAATCCCCCTTATCTTTTCCCAAACCCAGCATAAAAATCAACAACCCACTTTCTGTAGAATCACTTTCCTTATATTTATTCTTATATTTATTCTTCTACAACTTTATTATTGTATCCTTTCTACTTTCAGGCATTTACATTCAATTAACAGATGCCCAATATCTTCTATGCCTTCCTTACACATCTTACAAACTAAATCATCCACATTTTCTATTTACATGTATAATCCCCTGTTGCTAAATATCCCATTTGAGCCTTAAACAGTAAACTACTTTCCTTGCTATTATCATAAATTAACTTGCACCCAATATTCTGTCTACTTCTATATATATTTAAATTCTTTTTACTACTCTTCATACTAGTTCTCCAGCTCTCAAACTCTCTATTCTTTATTAATGCATCTATTCTTGTATCCCATTCCTTACCACTGTCTCCTAACACAATCATCCCATCTTTGGTATAAGTATACTGACATAAATTCTTTATCCAAATCTTCTGCATACCACATTACCTTTTTTACCCATCTTGTTGCCTACCCTTTAGTCATAACCCAATTAAATACTATTTTGGCTATTCTTTTATTATCCATAAACTGCAATCTACTGAACATTTTCATTTTTCTTTTTGCATCCCTCATATAAAAACTTGACCACCCCATTTCTCCTTAAATTGCCTCCTTTGCCATCCATATATCTACATCTAATGCATCTCTTCCTACTTCTCTTTGTATTTTTTCCAAGTAATCTAATACTCCTTTACTAACACATAATGCATCGTTACCATGTTAACCTGCTACTGCCATTTCCTTCCATGCAATTCTAACTACATCATATTTATTATATGAAAACACTGTTAATTTCTTTATCAATACCTTTTTTTCTTTTTTTTGGTTCATTTATCAATTTTTCTCCCATTCATCCAAGCAGTTTCTCAGATTACTTAATATGATTCCCAAATAATTATATCTATTCACCACACTTAACTTTATATCCCTAATAAACAATTTTTGTCTTCTCTTTTCCCAGTATTAATCATCATTACTTTTGATTTTTCTTCACTAAATCCCCATCTCTTTACCCACCCTTACACATGACCTCAGCATAACTTCCATATCTTCTCTCTTTTTTGCACACAAAAAAGATCACCTGCAAAATAAGACTCCATAATGTATATACTCCCTTGCTACCTATTAGTGGTATCTCTATCCCTCTTCTTAACCTTTCTATTGCTCTCTTTCTTCCTCTCAAATACAACAAAACAAAATAGGTGACATAGGGCATCCTCACCTTAGTCCCACCCCATTTTTAACTTGAACTGATTCTATATTCCCTAATAATATGTATAATAATTATTTTCATATAATTTCTTAATAGTATCCACTAAAGCTCCATCCATTCCCAAATTTATTAAACATACCCATAATCTATTTCTATTTATTCTATCAAATGCCTTCTCTTTATCTATAAAAACCATATATAACTGTCTACCTGTATATCTCTACTCATATCCATAAGTTGTGTAACTACAAATAAACCATCTCCTATATGCCTGATCTCCTTGCATTGCTCCCACTATATTATTTTCTTCCATCCATTTTTCAACATTCCAGTTACCATATATTGAAATGATATTATTTAGCCATCATCCCATTTCACCTAATATGTTCCATAGTAGTATCTTTTTTCTTAGTTCAAACCCATCCCAGTCCATGTATATAAACTTCTAAGGATTTATTTAAGATATAATAGTATATAATTATATATATGTGCATATATTTGTATAGGTATGCACATCCAATAATCATATTAATATTTAAGTGCGTATAATGCATATGCATTTATAAATTTAAGATTTAATAAAATATATTTTAATATTAAGTACATGAACATTGTTATATATATATATGCGAAAGATGCCCTAATGCAATAGATTTAAAAGCATTACAACTCTTTTAAATTAATAAATTTAAATTATTAGTTTTAGTTAAAAACTCTTTATTAAAAGGCTTTCATATATAAAATTCAATTCTTGTGGTAGTCACATATATTTATATATATATATATTAAAATGTTTACAAACTTAAACTCTTTTTTAAAAAAAAGTTATCTGTTGTTATAAAATTTGTAATTCTTAGAAAACCATCTGCAAGCAATTAATCAAATTTGGAGACAAAATTTTAATGTCTTTTAAAATAAAAACTAAGAACAAAAGTGACATGTTTGATCGTTATTGTTTTAGCCAAAGAAATGACCAAAGCTATCATTTTTATGCATTCTAAATTACTTATGAAAACTTTGTAAAAGTTGTAAACAGGTCACTTGAATTACAGATTATTCTAGTATAAATGACTAAGTTTTGCTTAGGGAGGTTCAGTCATTAATTTTTCTACCATGAGAACTTTTGGGTAAAGTAATTGCTGCCCTCCCTTCCAGGATTGGTCCAAAATGAAAATCGAGTTTGAGATGCATAGCCTGCCCAGCAGAAAGCATCAGAAGACACCCCAGCCAAAAATAATGGATCAGCTACAGGAGCCTCAACAGAGACAGCATGGTAACAATTTTCCCACAGAGCTATTTAAAATAACTTTTAAAACTTTATAAAAGAATCTCTAAAACTCTTAAGCTAGCTAAAAATAAGCATGCATGAATTTTTAAATTGTAATAATGTTTTAATAAACTACAAAATAATTTCAAGCTGTAAAATATGATTTAAAATTATAATTTAACTCTTAAAATAATACCTGTAAACTTCCCTATTATGAACTTAAAAATATAAATTCTAAATGCTTGTTAATAATAACTTATTTAGTTATTATTCTATCTTTTAATCTGCGGTCATGCCTTCTTATTTGTTTTATATATATATATATTTATAATTTATGCTATGCCCAGTTCAGAATGGAGATTGACTTTATGAATAAAGTTTGAAGGGAGGTGGTGGAATAATTAGAGGCTCTCTACATTTTAAGTAATGTTGCTCTTTAAGTACACACACACACAAATCTCCACTCTGAAAACCTAAATATTTTCGTTAAACTTATGTTTAGCTTACTATTATTATTGTTATTATAATTAGGTTTGCAAGTAATAAATTAATTAGTTAATAAATGCAAGAATGAGTTAGAATGCATATTATATGTATTACTTAAGTCCTAGAGATGCTTTAATCCTCATTTTAGTTATAATGTGAACTGTGCAGATTGGCTAATAAAATTAGATTACTTAAAAATATTCCTTTTAGCATGTTTTAAGAATGCTAATTAATGAACTGGCATATAGTAGTTTCATGGAACTAAACTATAGAATTTTGTGTACTTTTAAGTTATTAATTAATATTATGATTAGCATAGCGAGTGTGTCTTTAGGAAACACATATGTGCATATATGTCTTGCTGTATGTTTTATATGAATGTGCTTCTGGTTTTAATGGCCACCCCATCTCCTTAGTTTGGACAACTCTTTTTTAGAACTGGAACATGATGGCCCAGATTGTTTTTATAAGCTGCTCCGATCACCAAACTGTGTTCAATTTATTCACAGTGAGTCGTATGGTCCACGGGGAACCGAGTACTTGGTAGTGAATACCCTGATTAACTACACATTTGAGATTCACAGCTCTCTAGTAATATTTATGCCATAGTATCTGAAGTTATACTACAAAGCTCCAGTTTATCCCTCCATAATGTAATATTTCAGCATTGATCTGAACTTGTAAACTGATTTATACATATATAATCTGCATAGAAAGCCCATTGCAGCTTGTTTAAGTGTTATTGAATGACTTTTATTAAATGTTAAGATAATAAATTATCATTCTTGCACCAACTTAACCATCGCAAGCCTAATAGGTAGGGCATAGTAGAATTAAGGCATGAATAAACCGTAGATTCTAAAAATTGTAATCAACTCTTTGAAATATAGTGCATCAGATGAGATACCATTGTCAAACTCACTCATCATTGTTTACACTTGCATGTGTTCTACAATGCACTGTTGTTTATTTAATTATATTTATTCATATAAAATATATTAAATTACAACAACTGTGTCAAGTTTCATTCATAATCCATCCCAATCTTAGTTAAGTCTCTTAGTATTAGTGTTAATTATTAATAAATGCATTATCTAGCCAGCCATAAATGTGTGTATATTTAAATTAATAGTAATTCAGTTAATATTCCCTGAGTCTCTTGCTCCACCCTTTGCTACTGCCGGCACGCGAACTAAGAAATTCCGAGTATGGCCTCATATATGTCATTCATAGGGTAGTAAGTCATGGAGTGTTGGTGAAGGAGCTGAGGTGCAGTCAGATTCGAGGTCTCAATCCCTCATCTAGATCAGTCTTGGTATGATTTGCCAGAACTCTGGATTTTGTTGCATGTATGTTCAAATATGACTGTTACAATATGAGAAAACTTTATATAAAACTGATGATAACGCTATCAGTCTATAATTGTTTAACTTTCTATGATTCTTGCTCTTTTCTTTAAATAGTAGCTTTACTCTTGTATTACTCCAACTAACCAGAAAATCTCTTTTCTGTGTCATTCTATTAAAGTACAATAATAAATTTACTTTTGCCCTATGCCCTAAATTCATTACCATCTCTGCTGCCCATCCATCTAAACCTCTTGCCTTTCCACTTTTCAATTGTACCGGTCGGTTTCGTCTGTTCATACAACAAGACCTAGCATCTAGGCAAAAGTACCTCGAATCCAATCCTGTGCAAGATACATAAGTCAGGAACATTCATGAACTCTGCCCTATTTGCCTATTTCCCAGATCTGCCAACTTATGAGCAACAATTCCAATGATACTGATCTAATTTATTTCTACCCCGCCAGCATCACAAAGTTGTGACACAAAAAGACTCTTATTCGAACTTTGTTCATGTCTAGAATGTTATAATTAGCGATTTTCGATCATCTAGTAAGTGAAACCTTTTTATATTACATCAAAATTATTTCTATTTAATAAATGAAACAATGACTTAGATATTTAGAAAGATATAGAATTTATTAAATCAACTTGGAATATATATGATTGCAAACGTTATTGGTGTTACAATGTAAATAAAATGGGTGTTTATCTCCCTTGGACAACATTAACCTCTCTTACAATACTATATAATGAACATATTTAATCATCAATAACAAATAATTCATGGCTTTATTCTATTGCGGCTATTTATATGTCAATAATTTATCGATTGGATGGGATACATAAGATTTTTAATAATAGCGCTAGACTATAGTTACATAAAGTTATTTGAATCCACCATTAATAAAACAATAGCACTCGTACCAATACGTAAGTTTATTAAGTTGGATGATAAGGGTAATTTTATTTAATTAATATTTGCATTTGCTATATAAGAACGTGTGTGGGAAGCTAATTCGGGAAAGAACAATAATGGCAGAAATATCGTATCTGCAAGTGTGAATGAAATATATATATAAAAAAAATGGCAATCCATTTAGTATAATCATAACAGTACGGTTTAGGAGAATTAATAGGCTTTTAACGAGAATAAAATCTGGGATAGCGGTACGTGTATGATGGCAATGGAGAGATCTATTCTAAGATCTAAGAAGATGCTTCAATTCACCGTTAAAGAAAGCGACTCTCTGCAAACGTCGGCAGGGTCGGGTCATAAACAACAAAGAAGGCGCTTTATTGAATTGCCATAGGCTGGACTTTTGCCAGAGCGAACCCTATGCAATAATATCTCGCGCTGAAGAAATCCCAAAGAGGTTTGCCAAACCTTGTTCTTGGTATCGGAAGTAAAAATGAATGAAGCACAAAGATATATCTATAACGAAAGGCCGGGATACACGTAACGCTCGCATTAATATAAATAGATATATTTAACTAAGGAATAAAGGATTATCGCCTATCTTTATTAATAAAAACCCCGCGTACTGGTATGATTTGATTACTACGTGGATATGGAAGAAATACATTTAATGCTAATATAATATAGCTCATGGAACTAAAGGACCCCCCCCTTTCTGTATTACTTTAAACTACACATAAATTTTCCACAACGGATAAATAATATCAATCTTTGGTTTTGAATGCTTTAATAAATAAATACTTTTCATATTATTAAATATATATAAGGTCGGTGGTGGCTATTGATTTCAAGAAAGTAATGTTAATTTAATTCATATAAATCTAATTGCAGATGTTAGAAGTTAGCGCTATTATTTAGTTAACAAAAAAAAACATTTCTACGAAAATAAATTTTTACTTATTTTTTTCTAAAATAACACTAGAACATAATTATCAAATTCTGATTTTATTTTCCCCAGACTGGCAGGCACCCGCTATCCTAAGAATAACAAATTTGTTTTTTAAAGAATACTAGATTAATTACCCTCTGAAAAATAAGGAGGGTTATCTTTTATTAAAAGAGATAGCGGAAGCATTTGCGATTCTGGAGGGAAATTATCGACATATAATTTAGTATCTGAAAGTATAAAATATAATAATGAAAATAAAGTATTCCCATAGACATGAAATTAGGAACTAATAATTATTCAAGAGAGGTTTAATGTAGGAGAGATTACAGCTAAGTTATATATAGAGAGAACAAGGTATAATTAACAAAAGGTAAGAACTTTACAAAATTGATTCATAACTAATATTAAATTTTACAAATGAAAGCTTTACAAAAGGTTTAAAAAAAATAGATAGGTGAGAGTTAAAATTATTCATGATAACTTTAGGAGTCTAGCAGCATTTGAAATGATTACCTCTGTAAAACATGGCGGTTCTTTTGATGATTTCAATTCCCGCGGAGACTAGATCTAGTTTGTCACGCATAGTTATTCAGGCAGGCAACAAGTTTGTTATGTAACAAATAGGCATATAATTATAGTCTATGAGTATCGGGATCCATGGGCACAGATTGCAGGGAAGGCCATCTCAATGGCGAGAAAGGACTTAGATTTACTCGTACACATTGAAATTAGACAACTTTTCTTGGTCTGCTCTCCTTGACTGTCCTAGTTACTCTCCCAATTAATTTGTAATTATTCCATGCCTTGGTATTTTTGGAATCCTTTTCTTGATTGGTCTTGCAATCTAATTTCCTAAAGAATTCGTATACAAGCTTTTACCCATTGTGATGGAAAATGCCATTGTTAGATAAGTATTCAAACTTTAATTAATTTTGATAAAAAAAATGTTTGTGACAAAAGTAAATCAATTAAGTTTAGTTTCTAATTCTGATTTTAGAGAAACTTTTAATTAAAGTTTCTCACCTTTATTTAATTTCGACTAATTACAATAGCATTTTCCATATTGGATTTAAAAGAAAAGTATAGTTTAATGGCAAAAATAATTTAAAAACACAATTTTATAACATTACATATAACGAACTTTTCCACTAAATATTTGCTCAGTACTTTTGTCTCTACAATATTTATAGATATCTGAGCTGCAATTAACAAACAATTACTATAACTTTTATAAAATAAATAAATACAGAAATTATAATATATTTTGATATTATAAGTCCGTTATAATTAATCCCCCATTCCCTATTGCGTATACGAATTTTTAAATGCTATATTTATTAATTTTATTTTGCATGTTTAAATTCAGATATTTATGCCAATATCTTCGTTAATAAATATGTTAGTTAATAATACTCAAACAAAAGGATAAAAAACTGTGTTAGTGAGCGGAATATATATGCACGAATAGGGTTTGAATTTAGGTTGGTAGTGGAAGATTGGAAGTGGGCTGCGAAGCGCAATCTGAATCTCAGATTCCGCTTCACAATTTCTTCCCTGTCTCATTCAGTTCATTTTCTATAAATCTAAATTCCCATTACTACATGCTTTCATGTTTGCTATCACTCTATCCTTCACATCTAACATCTTTTCTATATCCATTACATACTTATTTAATATTATATCTAATGCTTTCTCTAGAGCTACTCTCTATTCCCTCATCATCTAGTAATACTATCTCTCTCTCTTACATTCTTTCTTTTAATGTATTTCCAAAAATTTGTACTCCTATCTTTTCCATTTTTATTAATATCCTCCAACAATTCACTATTCAATTTCATTCTCTCTCTATAATAATCTATTTTTGCCAACTTCTTGTTTTCTAAGTACTTTTCCCATTTAACATTAACAACTTGTTTACTTTTTTTGTTTTTAATGGTATACTTATATATTCTCTTCATGATTTTTTTCCTCTCTTTTACACTTTTAAAAACTGTCACATTTTTATTACTTTTATTCTTCTGAATATTCTCACCTATTGTACCATACCAGTCCTTATATTCATCCCCAACCAACTCTTCCATTGTTTCTTCAACTTTTATTTTATACTCTTCTAACTTACTCTTATCATTCACTTTCCATCCACATCTTTCACTATCATTTCTATTTTTATTTTCACATTACTAACCATTTCTATTTTACATAAATTATGATCATTATTACATACTCTCTTCATTATCGAATACCTTAATTCTCCATACTTTATTCATTCCTTCTTTCTCTACTAATATTGTGTGGAATATATTATTCCTAGACCATATGTATTGTCTCTCAATAAATATTTGGTAAATTTCCAATGCTCAAATTCACTCTCTGACAAAAATTCTTCAAAAGCTGTCCATTCTCATTATCTGCATCACCAATTTCTTCAATATGCCCATTCATATCCCCTATAACTATTATTATCTTCCCCTTTTCTTTGAAACTCTGTATATCCTTAACTAGGCATTCATCCACACTATTGATCAACTAATTATAGATTGACTATCTCCTGTAGCTATATACACTATAGCCACCATCCATTCTTGGCTTCTTAACATTATCTCAAACCACATTTTTTTGACATAACTCCTATACCATCACCCATTTTTTTATTTTCTATTTATACCCTGCCATAGCAAGTCTTTCAGAATATTTTCAGTAGTGGCTGGTAGCTCCCCAAGTGTCAATAACTGTCATTAAGTACCTGCTAAATGATTACATTGATGAGAGCCATTAAATTGTATAAAATTCAATTTTAAATCATTGGCTAAATATTAAATAACTGATTATTTTCAGAAAATTGGAAAGGGGATGGGGAGTGGACACTCAGTTTATTATTAGATGGAATTATTATGTTTGTGATTTAACCAGCAAATCATGCAGTGAAATAAATATTTTAATTACTTACTTAGTTGTCAGGAGAACATGTGACACTCAAATACTGGAAATGACAGATTAAGCTCTTGGATCCATCATTTTATCACTGTGAAATAATTTATTAGTAAATAGGCAAATTAAACTAAATTCACTGTCAAGTCAGATTATTGACAATTTGCCAACTGACGAGTGCTGGTTCAGCATGAAATACATCTCTGGAGTTATTTGTCTTGTGTTTTCATTCATATGTTTCCAAAACAATGTGTGATGGTGTGGAAGTTATTTAATACATTTATAAAGCATTCAACTAAATAAGGAATTTATACAAATAAATAAAATAAAGGAACTGTTGAGACCTATAGAATTAAGTGCACAATAAGTAGCAAAAATTCAAAGTGAGACATGCCTGGATACTAATATGCCTTTTTCTGCAGACAATTACCTAGTATATTTGGTGCTCGTTTTAGTTGGGATTCTGTGTTTTATAGATTTGCCTGCTTAGTTATTTCATTTAAATAATGAGGAAGGAAAATATAAATGTTGCTTTAAGATTGAATGAATTGTTGAATAAATACCAGCCACTTAATAACATTCCAATACCATGATTGATAATATTCATTAGATATAATTTTCAAGATTCCTGAATTAGTAAATGATTTTTTTAAAATGTAAATAAAATTATTGGAATGCATTTTTAAATGCTTAATTTTTTTTATCTAATAATTAATACATTTTCACTTGCCTAAAGAGTAAGTTGTTGATAAATTTATTTCTCTTTAGATATGATAAACTCTTTATAAATAGGTTTTCTATTTTTAATCTTCTTTTTTTAAAATACTTGAGATATGAAAATATTTTTGATTTTCAGTTGTTGCTTTTTTTTTTTTTACAAAAAAAAAAAACTTGTTTCTAATTTTCAGTTTTTAAAAAAATATATATATAAACAAAAATCGAAAATATGTCAGTTGATACCCCCACCCTATTAATTATGTCATACGATATTTATTTAGCTTACTAATTATGGCTAAATATCACATGACATTTCTAATAACAGAATAAAGATTTTTAAGTTCTGAATAGTTAATCTCTTTATAAACACTTCTATTTACAATAACATTAATCATTTATAACATAAAAATTTTTTTTCTCTTTCCTTTTTTTTTAAATTTACTTTATGTAGGTATTTTAAGGCTCTTGCCAAAGGCAAGGTAGAATAATTAGGCAATAGGTGTTACGATTAATGATAATATTCGATCATCATTGGTTGATAGTTGCACTATGAGGCCTTTATAATTATATATATTCTCCTGTAATCAATATTTTTGTAATGACTGATTTGGTGATATTGTGAAATTGCTATATTAACTTTATAAATAAGTGAATAGTTTATAAGCAAAATAAATCTTTTTTAAAAAAACAAAACAACAACAGCAAAGTGCTTATTATAATGTAGTTTGTTTAATTAATGGCTGCCTGTGCAATAATGGATTCGAAAGCCGCAAACCATGCACATTCAGCTTCAGAATCAACCACAATCCTAAATTAAGCTGGGCAATCAGTTTTAATTTGGAAAAAAAAAAAAATATATTTTTATTGGAAAACTATTATATTAGTTTACAATCTTTTTATAGCAATTTCCCAATATCACAAAGTCATAAATGAAAGACAATACTAATACCATTCTATATACGGGGAAGACAATGATAATATTAATTATAACTCTAATGCACTCCGGACGTCGAGCATTAGAGTTGCATTTAAAGTTATCAATGTTTTTTCCGTGGATGAGGCACGTTAGTATTGATTTTAATTTATTACATTTCAGTGATAAAATTACCGTAGTTTTACATATAAGCAATAATTATATAAGTATCTGTGAATATAAAAAAAAAAGCCGTATGGTAAAGAAATACACATCTATCGGCCATGTTTATAATATAGTAATCAAATCTTAGCCTAGTAAAAAAAAATTCATGCAGCGTAGGATTTGTTTTTCATGTAACCAGCCAACATTAGTCGGAAACGAATATGTTATTTCGAGTTAAAGACTAAAACAAATATGAAAAACTGTTCAATCTTTCACCACTCAGGAATCAGAAAGTCTAGTGAACACTGCTGTGGGATTATTTATTTATTTATTTGACCGGATTTCATTATTTTTTTATGGGTATATATGTGAAATAACTGCATGATGGATTTTATCTTAAGATTCGTAATGTCAAGTTTGCAAATCGCAAATAATTAAAAAGAGAAAGCCACGGAGTTATTTTTGAAAATGCAAAAATTTTCACCAGTGAACCATTGTCGATTATCTTTTGTTATTTATTAGGTAAAATTACTCTTTAATATAGAGAATTGCCTTCTCACTATAGTAGCAAAAGTTTCTTCTCATTGCAATCATGACTTTTCCTTGCAGTCAACAATGCATCAACACTATATAATTATTAAACAAAGCAAAACTTTCCATACAGTAGTGCCATCTTGTGCCAACAAGAGCAATCAATGGATGCCAGAAGGCTTGTGCATAAAATCCCTATCTAGTGCCTACTCATCCACTAGTTTCTGGCTTGTGGCCTTCGTCAGTGAGGAGCCTTGGATCTGAGAGCACTGCACCTAGTAGGCACTAGATAGGGATTTTATGCACAAGACTTCTGGCACCCATTGATTGCTCTTGTTGGCACAAGATGGCACTACTGTATGGAAAGTTTTGCTTTGTTTAATAACAATTATGTGCTAGTATGAGATAGTGATCATGTGATGTTTAGTGGTTTAACTATATAATTATCCTAATTTTATGTTCTACTCTCCTATTAAAGATAAATTAAACACTCGCTAAGCAATTAATATTGCTGTAGTTGGTTATCTTAAAAAAATCCCGAATTAGTATGAGAATTCATCAGTGATCTAAAAAAATCTCCAAGACCTATTTACAATTTGAACTTAAGCATAGGCATAAATAATTAATGTTTTTAATTACTATGCTACAAGGTCATTAATCATAACAAAATGAGGGAGAAAATACATCAATGGGAGATTTAAAATAACATATTAATAAATTGCTCTTTTATACGACCAGTTAGTTGCTCTGTGCTTGTATCATAATGATAAAGTGACAGATGTATGAACTTAGAATTCCTGAATCAATTCTCATCTGAATAAATGAACAGAATTTAGATCTTTTAATATCTCACCATACCCTGAATTTAAGTATTATCCGTAAATTTCTTTTTCGTTTTAATATATAAAAAATGAACTGAAGTTTTAAAGAAAATTATCTGAAATTAAAAAATAAAATTGTCTTATTTAAAATAATTGCCGTTATTATTTTATGATTTAAGATTTGAAGGTTAACAAGTTTTTGTTTTAAAAAAAAATCACTATTCTTAAGGGGGGGGGGTAATTACTCTAATAATAAACAACAAAAATTATACTAATATTTAAATAATTGTTTTATTCATTTTTAAATATTAAAGAAATAAATACAATTAATTATTTTAGCATTATTGGATGCTTATTTTATTTAAGGATGAATTTATGATCAATTCTATAGATCTGCAGTTTCTGAACTATTCATTATTTTAAATGCAACCAAGAATATTGCTCTATAAATGAATAAGATTTATATTCACGGTATATATGCATAGAATATAAAAAAGGATCTCATAAGTTATTGTGTATTATCATAACCTCCAGTCACACCTGTGATCTCTGGGCCAGGTTATTCTGAAGTCATGAGCAGTTAGGATTTCTTTTCTCTCAGATATTCCTATGGATAATTCAGCTCAAATAGTAATAAGTGGGTCATCATCATTTTCAATCACTGCAAATTAAAAATCCAAGTTTAATTCAGTTTCTCTGTAGCCTTTTATCTCCTTAACACACCAGAAACTTTTCATGCCATGTGATCTCTTTCTAGGTCTTTTACAATATCTTATAATCTGGATTTTAATTGTTCATCTATTATTATTTCTTTTACCAATATACCCAGCTTAACTTTCTTTTATTTTCTTAATTCTTTCATTTGTGTCAGTGATATCTGTTTGTTGTCTCATTCATGTATTGTTTTCCATTTCTTCTAACATACATCTCTTCATATTTCATTGAGGGGTCCTTGAATCTGTGTATTGTTCTTCTGTTAAGTGTTCAAGTCTCAGATATATAAATAAGAACTGGTTAAATCTATCTATTGAACACATAGGAATATTTTTTTTAATATTATTTCTACCAAAAGCATTCCATCCAAGTTTAATTCTATGATTAATTTCTTTCATTATGTTTCTATCTTATATTAATAATCTGGCCAAGGTATTTGTAGTTGTTATTTCTAATTCATGATTATCAATCTTTATTTTTTCCTCCTGAAAAATCCATTGAATATTAGTCTTTTGTAGCATTCATCTTTAGTCCTACTTTCATCTTACAATTCTTGCAACATTCCCCAGAATTCTGATGCATTATTTTAAAAAAAAAACAATAACATCATATTTTACTCCTTAGCTTCAATTTTTATCCACAAAATACTTCTTGTAAAACTGCTGTAAAAAGTATTGAAGATATGGAATCACCCTTGTCATATGCTTTTCTCAATGTTAATATTCTTTAGAATATGACAATATTCCATGTCTAATCTTGATGACCCAATGCTCAATTACTGTAGAAATGCTTATGGAGTCAAATATCTTTTCATAATCTACAAATACAAAATATAATGGCAACTTATATTCATTGGTTCTACATATAACTTCTTTCAATATTTGGATATGATCCACTATGCTAAAATCACTTTGAAATCAAACTTGTTTTTTTTTTTGTTGGTTAAAACCCAAAATTTGTTGTAGATGAATTATAATTATCTTGGTGAAGATTTTATATAGGACTGATAGATTTATAAGTTTATCCACTTTTAATATTAATATTACAATAGTCTTCTAATCATCTGATACTTTGCTAATTTTTTTTTTTTTAAATATAAACTATTTTTCGATTATTTCCTCAAGTTTTCCCACTCTTTATAAATTTAATTACATTTCACTTCTTTATTTAAAATGCTGGATAATTCAGATGTAATAAGAGAAGAGAATTCTTCATTTTCTTGTTTTTTATTACTACATATTTCATAATCCCATCTCTCTTTTTAGTAATAATTTCATCTTCTTCTTGCAAATTTTATTCTCGTCTATAGCTTTCCTTGCCAGTTCACAATTATATTTTCTTATATCATTATTCTTTTTACCATTTTACAAGACTCTAGATATTCAATTATTCTTTAAAGGACCGTTTATATATATATCCCTTCTTTTCTTTTTAGATTGTTTTATCTCAGTAAAAAGTTTACTGGTAAATTGTGGTTTTTAAGTCGCAATTATCTTCTTGCAATTTTTAATAGTGTATCAGTTATTTTCTTATTGATTTCATTAAAGATTGAACCATCTTCAAAACCTATTAATAGGATTTTAAATAATTTACAAAATTTAATTTAATTCACTGGAGTGTTTCTGACGATTAGTTATATTAATTGTGAATATTGTTTTTCTTATTTTTTCTCTCTCTGGTTTTGCATTATCATATATCTTACACTTCACTAATTGATGATTACTTACTATGATGAATCTATTAATAACATTAGTCTTGAAATATGTATTTTTTATTAGTCAAAATATAATCTAATTCTGCTATATTTTCATTTGGATCCTTCCATATCTCTGTTTAGTATTTTTTCTCAATTAATTAATAATATATAGATTGTCTGTGAATTCCACAAGTCTGTGTCTTCTCTCAAATTTACACAAACAGAACTTCTCTCTTTCAGTCATTTATTAATTATAATATTAAAGTTTTCCATGACCATCTTAGAATATTTGGTGTGGTCAAAATCATTTTGTGCATCCATATAAAAATCCTCTAATTATTCATCACAATGAAAACTTATTGGGACAAAAACCTAAATTATATGAATTTGGTATCTTTCATTAATTTAAATAACTAATTTTACTACTTTGGCTGATATACTATCCATCTTCACAATGTTGTTCTTCGACTTTTTATTTATAATGTGCTTTGTTTTAAAATAAATTGTTTCTTCACCTTTTCTTTTAAGGTGCACCAAGACCAAAATATACCATTAAATATTAGACAGATCTTCTAATTCACACAATCTTTCTTCACTTGAAAGTGATCTAAAGTTGTATTTAAATAAAAGATTGGCAATGAATGGAAGACTGGTTCTGCAATTAAGGGCTTCTCAGCATTCTCCACCTTTGGCCACCAATTGTTGCCTTGGCTGCAACTTTATAATCTTCTGGTAATATTTGACATAATTTAGTTCATCTGTCATGATTATAAATAACTTTTTAAAATAAAATTCATTTACATACATAATTAAACTGTCTTCAAGAAAACTCAACTAATAATTTTAGTTAAGAACCATTAAACAACTGAGAAGAAAGATCACAATCTTTCTTGATATTAAACTCAAGGTAAAAAGCTTATAAACTAATCTTACTGGTTGATGCATGATGGGAGCAGTTCATCCTTGTTTATTTATACATAGATAATCTTTTAGCAATAGTAGCTGTGATAGCGAGAATGTGGACATTAGGAATTTTCTCTGCTAAGTTACTTTAAAGCCTCAAAATGGAATCAAAGAGTCTCTTTTCAATTATCAGCAAAATACTTTTTGTTACCAATAACTGTGTGTCTAGCTCTTATTATTTAGAAGGTAAAAATCCTAGATTAATTTTGTTTGATCAGATGTACTGAATGTAAAAATCAAAATATAATTGTTACATATGACTTTCATTATTGGTGAAAGTTGTTATATTCCTATGGATGCTAAACTCATGGCTTACATTTTAGAGAATCAAATATTAATACACATACATATATATATTCACAGTATATATATATATGTATGTTTGTATATGCTTATGAAAAAAGTAGCAGTTCACTGCATAGAAAATGCACTTGGCTAAAATAATAACACTTCTATTTAATGATACAGACCACACTATTAATTTTGTTGAAGCTAAGGTTGTTTTCTTTGAGAAAAATGAAATAAAAAGAAAAATTGAAGAATCTTTATTATTAAAAATGTATGATTCTGAAGCAATTAACTTATTTAAAAATTATTTTAATATTAAGGATGTATGGAAAGTAGAATTGTGGGTAATGTATAATTTAAATGTTATTTTTTTGTAATTCTTTACACTTGAGAAGTCTGCTTGTAGCAGTGAAATCATTGGTAATGTTTTAGAGTTCATTTTCTTGGCTACTCTGATTGAATTGTGAATTTGGCATAATTCTAATTATATATAAATAAATATATTACAGATTTTAAAAAATACTTATAAAAATGCAACAGCAACAATTAGATTACATAATGATAGTAGGAAAATCGACATTGAAAAGGATATACCGTATAAGACAGGGTGACTCCATATCTCCAAAACTTTTTACAGCAGTGCTGGGAAGCTAAAGGAGTGAAAGTAAATGGAGATTATTTAAGTCATTTAGATTTTGCAGATGACATAGTTGTTTTTGCAAATAATGCTTTAGAGTTACAAGAAATGTTGCAGGAGTTATCAGATGAAAGTAGGACTAAAGATAAATATTAAAAAGACTAAAGTAATGTTTAATAGATTTTCTCAAAATATGAAAATAAAGATTGATTATGATGAGTTAGAAAAAGTTAACAGTTACAAATACCTTGGTCAGATTATTAATACAAATGGAAACATAATGGATGAAATTAATCATAGAATTAAACTTGGTTGGAGTGCTTCTGGTAGAAATAACTTGATACTAAAAGGAAATATGCCTATGTGTTTGAAAAGGTTTTTAATAAATGTGTTTTGCCAGTTCTTACTTACAGATCTGAGACTTGGACACTTAATAGAAGAGCAATACAGAGACTTCAGACCACTCAAAGAAGTATGGAGAGATGCATGTTGGGAGTAACAAAAAGAGATCGAAAACGCTATGTATGGGTAAGAGAACAAACAGGTGTTACTGACCTCATTGAAAAAATTAAAAGACTGAAGTGGAATTGGACTGGGCATATTGCTAGAAGAGATGATAATAGATGGACAATTGAAATTTTAAACTGGATTCCAAGAGATTGTAAAAGACCCAAAAAGAGACCACATGTGAGATGGATGGATGAAATAAGAAAGTGTGCAGGGGTGGTGTGGAGAAAAGAAGCATAGGAAAAGATGGATTAAACTTGGAGAGACCTTCAGCCTGCAGTAGATTGATGTTTGATGATGATGATGATATTACAGATGTGAAATATATAAAAATTATTGCTACTACAATAATCTAATTTACATACTATCTTAAAATAGCTTTGCATATAATGTATTATATGAGAATTTTATTAGTAACAGTTTTAAAAATGCTTCTTAGTGATAAAGTGAATTGCAAATAGTTTGCAGACTTTTATTATTATGAAAATAAAAAAAAGATCTATTTAGAAGCAATAAGTAAATGCAATTATACAATAGAGCAGGGGTCAGCAAACTTTTTAACATGATGAGTCTTTGTTTATCCCCCCCCCCCATTAAAGAGCCACAAGGAAAGAGGTACCCCCCCCCCCTATTAAAAACCATTAGGAAAAAGGTATCTAAAGAGCTGCAAGCAAAAATGTATCCCTCACCCCATTAAAGAGCCAGGAAATAAATAAAAAATATGTTCATGAAAAATAGACAAATTTCTGAATAGCTTTGGATATACCGGAACATTAATTTTATTAATAGAATAGAATCTGTATATATACGAATGAAAATAAAAATTATCTTAAAAATAAACAAATGAAAATAAAAAATTATTTTGACAGTTTAATCTACTCACAAATTTTGAGTATTTAAATATTCCACATATACAATAATTATTATTCTATAATAAAGCTGAATTCAAGAAACAACATTGTAAAGATTGTAAAACACCTTTTTTCTCTTCTAGAGTCATATTACAAGAGGAAATAAAAAAATATGTTTATCATGATTAAAAAAAAAAAAGGCCACAAGATTAAGATCAAAGAATCACATGTGACTTGTGAGCTGCAGTTTTCCAACCTCTACATTAGGATATAATGTTGATATAATGAAAAAGAAATAATACCAACATAAAAAAACCAATAATCAAATGATAAAAATGCTATGTCTCAATAATATATCTTGATATTAAAACAAAAATTATTTCAGTAATAAGTTGATAGCTACTAAAAATGAAACTAACATTATGAAATATGTGGAGGAATTCTATAAAGGACTATTAATAATAAACATTGAATAGAGCAAACTATTCAATAATGGCATTGTTTTGAATGCCACATATTTTAAATTATACAATTAAATCTCCAAAGAATGAATAAAAAGATTTTATGAAATAATGAAATCATTAGACAATGAAATCATTAAACAAGAAAGGTAATAATGAAATAGAGAAATTATTGACAAAGTTATATGAAATAGAGAAATTATTGACAAAGTTATATGTGAACTGATAAGGTTGGATCCAATGAGTAAAAAAATGTAATAGAGATTACAAATAAGATTTTTAACTCTATAAAAATTTGTGCTGCTTTTTAAAACTTGAAACATCTTAACATAAATTCAGTTCAATGTTAAATTCTGAAAAATGCTTATTACATTGAATCTTGTATTATAAAAGCAAAAAGTAAAACTGGATGTTATAAAATAATAAGCAATATAAAAAAATAATTTTTATTAACATTCAGGAAAAAAATTTATAACAAAAATTCCAATTTTAGTGAGACAAACTTTTTTTAAAAAAGGGGCCATTTTCATTCTGAAAATAGACATTTTACATTTGTCTAATTGTGAGGGCTAATCCAAAGTGAGTTCAGAATTGTTTTTATCATTCATTTTATAATTGTTCCATTTATTCTTTATGAAAATTATTTAAATCAGTAAAATTGATAAAAACCAATAGTCATGTCCTATTGTATTCAAGTTTGAAAAATGTTTTGTTAACTACAAACTCTTATCAATCAATAAACTTTTTTTGTTTCTAAAATACAATATTATACATATATATATATATATAAACATTAAATATTATTTATCTGTAATGCACTGAATATTATACAAAAAAACTAAGTAGTAGTGCAAAAGTTGTATGGTGCATATGAACTCATAGATGAAAAAATTGATATTGGCCATCCACCATTTGGAAAGTCATGTGATATTCAAGCATTCATATGGCAGCTCCAATTATTTGCCAAAAATGAATCTTTTTATTTTATTCAGCTGAGAATCAGTCCAGGAATATTTAGACTTTGTGTCTATTTTTATATCACTATGCTAAAATGTATAGGTTTTTAAGAATTGTGTTTTGCCAGTATTTCTTTAGGAGTCTGAGACTTTAACATTTAATATGAAAAATAATAGACTGCAAGCTATATAGCAAAATGTATATTAAAATTAATAATAAAAGATTAAAAATGAAATGCAAAGTTAAAAAAGAATAATTAAGAGAATGAAACATAGTAACTATCTCAGTATGGTTTTAAAAAATCAATCCCAAATATATTAATAGATCTACAAAAATTATGTATTGAAGAGATATATTAAAAAGTTTCTGCAATAAAGTAACCATCTAGTAAATTACTCCAGAAGGCACATTCAAGCACCTTAGTGATAGATTGAGCATGTAACACTTCCATTCAATCTGAAATGAGTTTGGGAATAAATTTGAAGATATCATTCTGATGTGGATCAATATTGATTGAAAATTATACTTATAAACTTGTTTAATGTTTATACAAATATTTTTCATTTATTTATTTTTATTTATATTATTTATCACATACTGTTGAAACAATTTTAGAAATACCCATTTTATGTATATTGGTATTTACTATTATTGCTAACAGCCACTCATATACAATGGAAATATACTCATACCACAGACTTGTTCAAACTCATTATGGTATTTAGGTCATTCATTGTATAATCTGAGGATTTCAGCATAAATCATTATATTCCATATATATTCTTTACTGTGAACAAATGAAGCAATTATCCAAACTCAATATAAGATCAAACAAACAACTGACATAAGATCATACTTTGTTTTAAATTTAAAACTATAACAATAAAATCTCTTATGTAAGTAATATTTCTTAATGCTCTGAACAGTATTTGATATTTATTAGAAACTGCAGGATAAGGCTTCTTGAATGGTAATCAAAACAAAAATTCTAGAGAAATTTGTGAAACTAGACAACATATCAGATGATGAAAATTTAAAGTTTTATTTTTTCTTCTTTTTTTAACTGACTAGCTACAGAATCATTCACGGATCATTAAATTGATATCTAATTAGTTCGTCTATGAAGTGACTTTATCTGATTTTAAAAAAATGCTAAATCCGCTTATAATCTGAATAAATTTGTTGTGCTCCTTAAACAATTTACCATACAATTTATTATTTTGAAAAATGTATTCTATCCAGTCCAGATTCAAACTCAGGTTAGGAACATGGCAGAAATAAGCTATTCAATAGTCGATATTAAAGTAAAAAACTCATGCACAAAATAGGATAAATAAAAACGATAATTTTTCAATTTGTAGACAAATATTGTGTTAAGAATGAAAATCTTAGCAGCTAATTGCCATTAACGATAATCAAATATTTTACGAGCTTTTAACAACTAAATGTTAGATATAATTTCAATTGTCGATTTTGGTGTATTCATTTATATATATGTATATCGATCTTATCTCTATGTAACTGTAAAAAAATTTATCTTAACGAAAATGAAGACGCAAATGGAAGAAAAGTTCCTGCTTATGTCTATTGAGAAATGTTTTAAATTAATTATATTTGTATTATTAAAATTCGAAATACATGAACACATAATTATTACATATAAATAATTAACCCAAAAATTAAGTTGACGCGAATACAAAAATGAATAGTAAAAAAAGTAGTTTGCTATTAGTTTCTTAAATCAGGTTCCATGAACAAATTTTACACTTTTCTGGCGGCAATAATGTTTTACATATTTTAAAAATATTCAGAGGGAGTTCAATTGCTGCAGATTAAGTCGACCCTAATCTCTGCAGCATAAAACAATTATTTCCTGAGAATCAAGTGATTTATTTAATACGCGGTTTCAATAATAAAGTTTCCTGTTTCCAGGCTAGATGAAAATTTTGGCCGAATTTTTTGATAAAAACTTTGCCTTTTTTTAAACTCTTATAAATTATTTATTTTATTATTATTTTTTCTTTACGTAAAATATTTGTGTATTTACTTAGTGAAAATTTTAAAAGTAAAAAAAAAAAAACACGTTAGAGTCACATTACTCGTCTTAACCAATAGAAGTGCATATAATTGAATGTTCAAAAATACTATGTAACAATTCACCAATAGAATCGTCAAGAAAAATCTGGAATATATTTATAATTTTTAGAAAGTTCTAGAAACTACTTGAAAGTAATATAAATATAAGATAATCACTTCAAGTAGAATACAACATCGTGTACACGCTTTAAGAACTGTTAAAAATATGGATTTGTGGCAAAGAGATATTTTCCCCCGGCGAAGTCCATTCAATCAGCCTTTGTCTTTTAAAGCGATGGAAGAAAGTCTTAATCAAATGCGAGGCATGATGAATATGATGGAAAATCACTTTCGCTGTTTAGAGGAAGAAATGAGTGATGGAATTAATTTTTCCAGACCGCTATCATTGTTTCCTAAAAGAAATGTGCCTGCCTTCGAAAGATTCCCTTCACAAGAAGACTTTTCTCGAGATGACCGATTACTTTTATCTTCGTATCCTATTGTTCAGAGCGAAGATGGCAGTCGCAATTTAAAAATTGAATTTGATGTATCGCAGTTTAAACCCGAAGAGGTTAAAATGACTTTGACACCGGATAATGTATTAAAGGTACAAGCCAAGCACGAAGAAGTAAAAGATAACTCACGACTTTATCGGGAATATTGTCGATCAGTTAAAGTACCGGATGATGTTGACGTTGAGAAATTAAAATCTGTTTTGACTTCTAACGGGATGTTATCAATAGATGCGCCGTTACCTGCAATTGAAGCCCCGAAGGAACGTTCGATTCCTATTCAAATCGAAAAGTAGAAAATCTTGGAATTGAAATCATACTACTTTATCTATTACCATTTATAATCAAAACTATTCAAATGTTATTTTATTTTAAAAAAGAGTAGTAAAATTTAAGTATATTATGTTAGAAATTTTAATTTGTTCTAGTTCAATTAGCTGACTATATTAGCTATATACTATCTTGTTATTTTGATAAATAATAAAAGCGTTTATACTTGAAATACGTACATTTTTTTAAAAGAAATATTTTTTGAAAATGTGTGTGTAAACATATAAAAATGATTAAATTCACATAAGAAAAATTAGCATTCTTTAAAAATAAAAAATTATATTGTACACACACATATATATTTAAATGCAATATTTATTCGTTTATTTTAAGTATTTTCACATATTGTTAATAACATTTAATAGGTGAAAGTTTTTACACATAAAAAAAAGAGATGAAATTGAATTATTTCATGTTAAAGTTTACATCTGAGCTAAAAATAATCTAATAAATGATTAGTAATCTGAATGATAGCTTGCCTCTTGTAAATCATAGTGTAATAATTTGGTATTGATAAATATTGAACAAATGATACAAAGTTACCTTATAAGAAATTAAGACTTGGACAAATTGAAAAGTGCTTGTTCAGCCCAAATTATATATATCTCTTTAGGTCATTTTTTTTAGGTGTCATTACTCATGTTTCAAAAATGTATTGTGAGAATAAAGGTTTTAAGTAGTTTTAAAAAGATATATATATAAAAACCTGAGAATTGAAATATTCCATATGATTATATATAATTAAAACATATACTAATCTTTAACAGGTTAAAATTTATATCTTCTTGGTAGAGATAATCTCTAATAAATGACTAATAATAATTATTAATGTATTTATCTGAAATAGAGTGGAAGTTGCAAGTGCCAAAGATATTTATAAATCAAAATGTAATAATTCTATGAATAAGGAAATAAGTTAATGCAAGAAAAGTTTATATTCTGTTAGTTAATTAAATAAATAATTTATTGAGCATTGCTTTCTACCTGGGGGGGAGGGGTGTCATGATCATGGCACTTCATCTTGTCAGTCCAACTGATGTTAATATTGAAAAAAACATGATCTTGATATTTACTGTTAATATGTAAATACGTAATTTACTGGCTGATATGTAAATACATAATTTAACATACCACTTTTGGGACAAGGCTATGCAGGAATCTTCATTGTTTATCACATGGGTGTTATTAGTGATAAACCAGGCTAAATTACTATATTAATTAGCACTGGTGTTTTCTTCAATATTAACACCAGTTGGACTGACAAGCTAAAGTGCTATGATTATGACCCCCCCCCCCATACTCAGCAAATTATTTATTTAATTATCTAACAATGTAATCTTTTCTTGTATTAGCATATTAACATTATTCATAGAATTACATATTTAAAGAAAAGAACACAAAAACTAAAAAGTGAAGTTAAAAAAGAGAAGTTATAAATAAAAATAAGCTAAACGTTTTCGAGGATCCATGCCTCATAATCATAGCTTTCTTAAAAATTCATAATAAAATATATACAAAGATATTTAAATTAGCATGTGTTACGTGGACCATTTCTTCAATATATCAAAGCAAGTATCTTTTCTATTTATAGCATTAAATTTCCATTAATATAGAATGCTTTTATTTTCCTCTTATGATCATTTGATTCGGTGCATATAATTACAGGATTGGCAGGAGTAAAATTGTGTCCAGATTTCATGGAATGCTCCAAAAATACAGAAGATATATTGTTGTTCTTCTGAGCTCTCTTGTAAGTATACACATGTTGAGCAAGCCTAGTATTAATAGTAGTTTTAGTTTCACCATAATATACAGCAAGACATTTTTCTTGAGGACATGAAATGGAATATACTACATGTGGGGTGAATGAACGATCAATATGATCTTTTGAGTTGTTGATCAATCTGTTAGAATTAGGAGGAGTTCTAAATCCTATTTTAAACTTATTGAATAATGCTTTAGTTAGTTTGTTAGATATTTTGGAAATGTAAGGAATGGTAATTCTAGGAAGTTGAATACGTGGTACAATATTTTTTATTTTATTATTGAATTTAGTAATATTATTTTTAATAGATTTAAATTTAAAACCTGCAATCATTAAATCTTTAATAAAATTATTCAGATTTTCTTATTTACAAAGATGCAAATTTCTAAATAAGAAAGAATTTAAACCAGCAAATTTGTGTGATGCAGGTGAGTTAGATTTGGGGTGAATACAGCTTCTAATTTCAAAAGGGTTAATTATCATCTTGTAATCTATACTGTTATTATTTCTTGATAATGAAAGGTCAAGATATTTGATTTCTTTGTTGTTATTTTCATATACAATGCTAAGTGATAAATTAGATAAACTTTGAAGTTCTTCTCGTATATGTAAAATATTATCCATGAAGTTCTTCTCGTATATGTAAAATATATGTAAAATCATGAGTGGAATTGTAATATTTCGGTATTATAGAGCTCACAAAATTATTTAAGTAGACATTAGATAAAATGCCACTGACAGGTAAGCCCATTGGCCATCCATCTTTCATAGTATAACACTTGTTTTCAAAGAGTGTAAAAATGTGCAAATCAAGCCAAGAAAGAAAAGCAACAATAAATTTAACTCTATCAGTAGGGCAATGTGTTCTCATAAGTTTTTCATGCACTATTTGAATGGATAATTTTCTATTAATGGATCCATATAATTCTTTCACATCCATAGTAGCCATAGTGGATGTATTCATAAGTTGAATGTTTTTAATTTTAGAAATAAATTGGAAAGAAGAATTGATAGTATATAAGTCAAAATTAATATATTCTATAAGTAATTGATTTACAAATTTGGCTGCTTCAAAATAATGCACTCCACCAAAATCCATCATCAATCTTAATCTTATAGAGCTACAAAAGGTAATAATGTATTTACATGAACTGAAAAAAGATTAAATACGACCTGCAAATAATAATGTTATTTAGATTAAGGATAGGACTGAAACATTAAGTATAGGTAAAATTATGGAAGAAAATGATAAAAATAACAGTAACTACATAGAATATTGTTAGTAGTAGCAGCAGTCACCACTCACAAATGAGTATAGTCATTTCAAGTCCAAGAGAAAAAATATTACTACACTTGATATGAGTTTTATGATGATTTTACAAACCAATCTCTAAAACATAAATATGTTCATCATATATAGAAAATGCTGATTCAACTTCTGCAGAAGACTATTCTGAAATACTTCAACACCATGTTCAATTGTAGTTCTAATATATTCCATTCATCATATTTTTCTAATGAAAACAATCAGCATTGCCTTCCTTAAAAATGTCCTTTAAGATAATTTTTCTAATGTAAATTTGCTCAATTTTATAATAAAACTTCTTTGTAGGAAGTATTGTATTGTTCATTCATTCACACATCCAATTCAATGAAAATATAATTTTACAATAATGGACTCTACCATATCCAACAAGTTGAAATTGAATATATTAGAAAATAATCTATAAAAACAAATTATAAAATAATGCAATTTGAATTAATCACATATAAAATAGAAGTCTCATGATAATTACTAAGCTAAAACTACAGAATGCCTCTTTTTCCCCTTTATTGTTTCTAAAAAAAATTTTCATTTTAGGATATGGTTATATCATTAGGATTTACAATAAAAATCATGAAACATGTTTTAATAAACTAAAATTTATTTGAAATATTAAATACAAATAATTTGTGCCATCAGTTCCTAAATTAATGACATTGAATTTATTAAAATATTTATTTTTTTAATAAAAAGCATTTTAAGAACGGCACAAAAACTTCTATTTAAAACATTGCATATTTTAAAATAAAAGGTATTTCTAGTGAAAACATAAATTTTTATATACAGTAATACATAAATAGGATATATACATAAACCGAATTTTAATAAATATGCTCACATATTAAAAATGAAACTTTGTCAGAGAAAGTTTACAAAAAAAAATGTTTATACAGAGATTTTAATTAAATCAAGTTGAAATATATTTTACAAAATTATTGTATAAATAACACATAAGGCAAATTTTATCAATAAACTACATTATTAATTGCTGGATAATTACTTTACAAGTAGACTGGAAAATCGTACACTTTTCATCATTTGATAATAATTTATATACAAGCACAATCTGTGCAATAATATGCGATTCAAGGTTGGCCAGGTGAACTTTTTCATATTTTAAACAGAAGTGAGACTTTATTCTTAAGTAGCAGATCTATAACCAATGACTATAAAATTAAAAAATACATATATAATATGATGCAACTTTCAATCCTGGTAGTGGTGTGTGGGTGCAAATCAATTACTCAAATAACATTTAACAATTCAGCCAATCAAATCACTGACAATACAAACAACTTTGATACCATGCTAAAATAACCAACCAACCACCCCATTTAAGCATACTTGTTTCATTGCTTGCAACAGAAATCTCCATTTGATTGCTAAGCCAACTAATTAGTTTCTTCTAATGTAATGAACAAAAAATATATATGAAGACTAAATAAAGGAAATATATATGTAATAAAATACAAACAAAATTACTTATATATAAAACTATTTTAATACTTCAACCAGAGGACTGCTTTTCATCAGAAAGAAAGAATATAGTATATATCAATCTCAAGAGTGAACAGACTAAATGTGAAATAACTACATGAAGTCTAATAATTAAACATTACGGCATAATAGCTTATGATAGAATTGAATTGAATAAAGCATTAAATATTAATCCATTATGTTAAAATACAAGTGATTATTTCATAGCATAATATCAAAGTTGGTAATAATGTATTACTAGTGATTTTATTGATTGGATTGTTAACATTTGTTTGAATAGTTAATTTATGTATATCTACATATACAATGATAAATAATAATTATAGTAAAAATATGTAAAAATCATATGATTTTCAAGTACTATTAAGAGAAAGTTTTCTAGCTGTGATGTAACTTTGCAGATAAAATCATGGATGTAGCAAGAAACAGTAGTTTTTGTATTATAAAAGTTATTGAACATTATAATTAGAGAGCAATTCCATTATTATTAACATTATTTGATTTTTATACACACACACACACATATATATATATATCACATTTATTTTTTATATTGTGAAATAAAGACTAACACAGATAATTGCAGATTTTCATAATTGCAAATAACCATTATTGAAAGTTTTATTTCATAACCAGTCTATAATGATCTTAGGCTAGATTATAATCTACAAACTAGTAGATGTAGGATGGTTAAATGATAAACTGATCAGACATTAGCCGTTTACAATTTTATAAAATTGACCAATGCTTGTGAATTTTATGAATTTATTTAATTCCCCAACTTAAAAAAATACAGTAGATGTTTAAATTGTTTTATTTCTTTATGTTTAATATACATTTGAAAAAATAAAAACTAATAATCGAAATTCTAAGACAATATATAATTTCCTCATATTGAATGTTTCTTATATATGTAATTAGAGGAATTTGAACTCAGGATTTTTCAATCTATTCATCCTCTATGTGGGAAATTATAATCTGATCCAACTGATGAGTTCTGGTTCTGCACAAAATATGTATATTGGGAATCAAGTAACTTTTTCGCATGTGTGTGGTCATGTGTATCATTTGCTTGAGATGGAATGGAGAATGAATAGATTGAAAAATCCTCAGTTCAAATCCCTTTAATTAAATAATAAATTGAAGTTTATTATCAGGAATTATGAGAGATTTGGACACCAAAAATGACAGAAACTGTGCCTTGATTCATCAACCTTTCACTATTACTTCACTAAATCATGCAGGGCAATGCACATTTAAACTTTACACACACATATACATGTATGTGATAAATAGTTTGTCCATAAAAGAATTTAGGTTTTAAAAAAAGCCAAAAAAAACCCCAATAACTTATTTTTATCTTAGAAAAAAAAAAAGGTTCTGAGAACCAGAACAATAAAGTGGAAAGAAGAGAATCAATAGGCATTGATACAATTTCAGAAAGTAGTAATAGTATGTATACTGAACCTGACCGGTTAATGGTTTTTTCACAACGCACATCAATATACTGTTTTAGCAGCCTAATTTATGGTTAACACTACAACAGTATTGTTGAGCCATAACAGGCCGCCTAGAGAGCGATGTATTCTACAATTGCATAATGAAATACTATGTCCACTAACTTGTGACAGTATTCCTCAAGTGAGCGCAATTCAACTCTTACTATGGTCTGATTTGATAGCGGCCATATTTGAAGGATGCGAAACTATCAAAAAATTCATTGTGGAAAAATTTTGAGAAAGCGTAGTGGATTTACTATTACCTATTAAGAATTGTCAGGCCATCCCGCATGCTTCCCTATGATTTTGAATTGCACACAACCTGAAAAGGTTAGAGTTTTCAGCAGTGTTCATGCGCAAATACACGTTTACACATGAATCCGTGTGAGAACAGTAAAATATCAGCGGCAAGTGTTCAAAATTAGTTGAAGGGGAGTGAAATGCCAGCCACAGAAGTTGATGCTGTTGTGTTTTTCCAGAAAGAGAACATCCTGCCAGATACGAAGCTATGCGTTTGCGGGAGGAGCATGGTTTTAGTCAACTACAGGATCTGGGGAATTCCATTGCCACTCTTGCAAGCGTATCTGGGGTCTGCATAAGTGAAGTTAGTTGGACAGCTTCAAAATCCCATTACTTACAGTTTTGAGGCTCATCTCCTATTGGAGTCAAACAAATCACAGCTTCCCGCCCCCCTAAAAAAATATTTTTTAAAAGTGAACTGTTTAAGGCTTTTTGAAAAAAGGCAAAAAATATAGAACTTTTCGCTATCATATAAAGGTTTCGGTAGCTTAAATATTTTTTTTAAAAAAAACCTCATAATAAGAAAATAAAAGACAATTAAAAATCAAACCAACCCCCCCCCCTTTAAAAACCAACTGTTGGTTTATTAAAAATGAATTGATTAATAAGGCTTTCCAAAAAAAAAAAAAAAAGTTCAAAATCAATAAAAAGTCAATAAGGAAAAAAGTTGATAATTTAAAAGCAAATCAACCCCCCTCCAATAATTCCTATTATTTTATTAATCTATCTCTTTATATGTATACTATATTCGAACCCATTTAAAATTAATATGTGAAGTTTCCAGTACATTGGCAAAAGATACTAAAAAACAAGAATTAAAATTCAAACCAACCCCCCTTCACCCTCTAAAAACCAACTGTTGATTTATTAAAACTGAATTGCTTAAGGCTTTAAAAAAGAAGCTCAAAATCCAAAAAAAGACTAAAATTTTAAAGCAAACCAACCCTCCTCTACCATCTAAAAACAAAGTGTTTGTTTATTAAAAAGGTTTTAAAAAAACCATACGAGTTTTATGTATAGAAAGGGGTAAAAAAAAATTTTTTTTATGTAGTACACCTGGGTCTCGTTTTATGCGGATTATTTTAAAGCGATTTTGAAGTTATGCGATTCATGTTTCTTCTTAATATCCTTCATATTTCACTATATTTATTAGATAGCAAGAAATTTAAATTATTAATAACGTATTTTGACTTGAAATACTTTTTTTTCTTTTAAAAATATAATGTTATATTAGCAGCTTACGTTAATATGGCCATAAGCTGTATTTAGAAACTTACTTTCTATGTAAATAACCTACTTATACTAATGAGTAAATAATAATAATAGATTTATACATATGTATAAAAATATCGCAATAAATATTAATTTTAAACTTTTAAAGCGTATTTTGTTAGATATTAACAGAAATAAATATTTTTTTAGATTTTTAAAATAAATAATAATGAAGATTTTATTGATTTTATAAACTGAAAATAATCTTTTGAATGATGATGTCTAATCTTTTTGTTTTGATTGCCATCTCATTTTTTTTAATATAGAAACAGCACAAGACTGGAAGTGGCACTAGTTGTACAACATGTCACGAATCTGATTTCTTAGTAGTTCACAAACGAACCCACATTGTAAAATAATGTATTAAAATATGTATGAAAAAATGTAAAATTAAATACTGTAGTTAATAAAAAAAGTAAAAGAAGTTTGTCTTATATTAATTTTTTTCATATATTTGAAATTTTTTATTAGTCATACTTT
The DNA here is from genome assembly GCA_028023455.1 of Epiperipatus broadwayi. Classification (NCBI taxonomy): domain Eukaryota; kingdom Metazoa; phylum Onychophora; class Udeonychophora; order Euonychophora; family Peripatidae; genus Epiperipatus; species Epiperipatus broadwayi. The sequence continues at coordinate 12,419,724 of JAQFVV010000014.1, forward strand.
ATTTCCTTATTTGTTTAATGCAAATTTTAAAATAATTTTTCTTTGTTGCTTTGCTTTTATGCCAATTTCAGAAAATTATGGGAACCTATCCCCCATTTTTCAAGGTAAGTTACGTTTATTTTTGTGCGATTTCATTTGTGTGCATTTTCTGAGGAACCTATCTACTGCATAAAACGAGACCCAGGTGTATTATGTAAAGAAACCAATAATTCAAAATAAAAAAAAAAGCTCAAAATCAAAAAAAAAGTCTATAATTTAAAAGCCACCCCCCCCCCCCACACACCATATAAAAACAAAGTGTTTGTTTATTAAAAACGAAAATATATATAAATAAAAAAACCATGAGTTTTATGCATAGAAAGTGAAAAAAAAAAAAGTTTTTACCGCAGTATTCTGTGAAGAAACCAACGGCCCATGAATCGGTATATTGATGTGCATTGGGCGAAAAGCAGCGCCATCAAACGGTGGGGTTCATTATACATACAAAGTTTTTTTTTTATTTTGCATGAACATCAACTTCATAGAGCTTCATTTGTTTTTCTTAAACTCTGCCATCATATCATCTACCTAATATTTTCTCATTAAATGTCATAGAGACAAAAACATACATATATTGATGATACTTTCTAATAACTTAGTTTAATTACCAAGACTAACATTTTAAATGTATGATGATAGATCTGTATTTAAACTAACTAAAACAGAAATGCTAAGTTTCTGAGATACTAATCTCGCACTGAGTCACAAACCTAAACATTTTTTTTATAAGTAGTAAGGCCAATTGTAGATGTGTAAATGGGAAAAACATGTATCTAAACTCCAAAAGGTTTTCTTGAAAATGTTATGAATTAAAAGTGAAAAAAAAAAAAACCATTTGACTATTGTAAGATACTGAAGCGGAAAATATATTACACATATTTTTGCTTCACTGTCTGGTGATTCAAAACCTTGAATCAGAAGTTTAAACCCAGATATGTGTTAAATCACTAGAGAGTGAAAGGATGCACATACAAGTTTTAAAACCCTCCTTTATTTTTGTATTTTCATAAGTAAACATTTTTATTATAAAATATTTAATAATTTTAAGTCTGAAATATTTAAATTTCCATTCCCTTTAAGTAATCATGTATGTGTGTTCAAGATTTGCAAAAATACATTATTGATAAAAATATATTTTTCGTTATTAAATATTATGCATATTTATTTTTACAGTTTGCGTATTTTATTTTATGATGCAATACCAAAGAAAGTTCTAGAGAGTAATTAAAATAACTGAAATGTATTAATAAAAGAATATTCTAGATTTAATTAAAAAAGGGTAATTAATAAATTAAAATCCCTCAGCAAACAAAATGTTAATGAAAATTATATCTTCTAAATCTATTTCCATTCTCGAAATAGATTAAAACAATACTCTCTGGAACTTGTTGCATCATCATTGAAAATACACAATAAGTGCATTCAGGATAGCTAATGGACATCCGGGTCTTAACTAGCGGAAAGAGAGAACATTCGAGAAGGTTTTCTAACATATAAATAGAGCTGAAATTTTAGGCTAACTCTCTTAGTTTGCCGTCTTAAACAGTGTTGCGGAACAGACCCACATCAATTTAATTTTTGAAATATGAACCTGAAGTAGAGGGACTAGATTTGCTTCCCCTTCTCCCAAAAATCTTTCCATGCTGCTATGCTAACCTACCATCTCCACTTATGGACTGCTTAATTTAAATGCTGTAATAACTATCTCAAGATGCCGGCCATTATTTTTCAAAGCTTTGCCTTGCTTAACCGTGTTTTCCTCATTTATAATTTTATACTTTTCAATCCGTATGTATGTCAAGACATCAGGAAATGGAAGGTAAATCCTAATCATGCCGCTAATATGAACTCTTTCAAAACTTTCATTTTAAAATCTAAATTATTTGTAATATAACTCTTTTATTTAAACATGACATTGTAATGCTAATTGTAACCATTCTATAACGTAATGACTTTCTCTTTCTGTTATAAAAATCTAGTGCACGAATCTATAATTTTATTTTTTTGTAATGCATTTCTTTAATGGGTTTCACAATTTCTATTTTTAATATTTTAAATGCGGCAAACTTTTATTTTTAATATTATAAATTTCGTACGATTTAATTTAATATGATAATAGTTCAATCGAGCAAACCGATCCTAAATTTTCTTATATTAGATATCCTAGATATTATAGGATGTTAAATCGTAAATGTAAGCTTTCTTACCTAACTAAAAGTTCGCTCGATTGAATATTTTAAGTTATTCTATTTGCTTAGTGGCAGATTAATCGTTGCTACATTTAATGTCATTTTATTACCATATTTACGCTATTGATTTTATTTTCAAATTATATTTTAAAGTAAACTTAATGACCTATCTTTGCTGTTTTTTTATTATATGGTCAATCATTTGCCCATCATGCCATCTAGTATGGTAATTATTTATGGAATTAATTACTAGTTAGCATATTAATATTTGTTTAATGAAGGGAATTTGTGACATCCTAACTAATATTAAGGGTCATTTGCATACCTTTCGAGAGGGATCAAATTATTTCATATCATTATGCTAGATTCTATTAAATTACAAGGGCCTTAATCCACATATCAGCATTATTAAGAACCTGATTTATTATTAGCGTTGCTTGGCTTACATAACGTTATGAAATTACCTCGCTTTGCTTTGTCAAACTAAACCCCGGAGAAACAGGATTCTTTTACTTAATGGCACATTTTATATTCTTATATTATTGATGAAGCATTCATCCTAAAATGGACTCAATCTATTCTAGCATTATGATTTAGTCAGCACCACGATTCTCATTTAATATTTTTATATTTTCCCATTTAAAATCTGTAAGACGTAATGCCATGATTTCTAAATCCATCTCATATTTTTGTTTATATTATAAGTTAGGTAATGTCATTTTAAAGCTTATTTAAGCTACCCGCCCTCTCATTGAGACAATGCTGAGTGCGCTAACGAATAATGCTAAGTAAATCTTTTCCAGTCATATAAAGAATAAAATAAATAACTTTGCTGTTTAAACATTTTAAGCTCCAATAACTATTGAAGTGAATGATGTAAATTAATAAATATTTTTGTACATGGTTCAAATGAACCATAATAAAGTGATGTAACTTGCATCCCATTTATCTGTTTTAAGGTCATTTATTTTTCATAAAAATAATCATAGCGTCCAAGTTATAATATGGTAAAAGTGGTATCTATTGTTAGCGTATTAAGCTGCATCTTTTGAATAGCTGTACATTTGTTTGAATCAGAATATCCAATCACAGATTTGCGTATTATTTAATCAGTAACTTGTTATATTGTATAATTTTTCAATACGCAAATCCACATTTATAATCACGTGAAACCCATAAAGTCTAGTAGTGTCATGTATAAATAGATTCGCAACTGTTTATTAAATATTTGTTTATTCATTTTTATAATTAATATTAATAAATTAGTAACTATATAATTATTACTTAAGTCTGCTTTACCTCATGATTTATGCATACACATCATTAATTAGATTGCATTATATATAGCTGATTTACACTGACCTTAGGCCAATTGCTAGATTTAGTAATGAATTTTATGAAAAGTCTAATTATAATCTTAAGCTATTTCATTCTGTTGGGGGCTGGGGTTCGAAGCCTAGTAGTATTGTAATTCTCTGTAGATCTCTTGTTTCTCCGCTGTTGCTTCGGGACTGGTATAAATAAAATTTCATTTGTTATCATCAGAAATGTTGTACGTAATGTTATGGATCTGGAAAATAGGCAATAGGGCAGAGTTCATGGTTGTTCCTGACTTATCTATCTTGCACATGATTGGATTCGAGGTACTTTTGCCTAGATGCTAGCTCTTGTTAGACGAACATACAATTCTGACCGGTACAATACATTTATCTTGCAATAACTTATAATTTTTAATAAAAATACTTTACTCTCTATGAGACAATATAATATCTTGTAATAAGATCTTTTAAAAATAACTCATACATTAATTATTGAGAAAAAAATTTAAGTGTTACTAATTTTTAGTGGAGTAAATTAATAAATTTTTGTTAAATCTTATTTGAGCATTTATTATTACAACTAAAATTCTTTCAAAAGAAATAACTTTCATTCAAAGAAATTTCAATAGATTGTTTTTAATTAGAACTACCCCCCAAACTAATTAAGCTAACCATATTTCTTGAACAGTTGTACAGAAATATAAAATGTTTATTTTCAAATAAATATTTTAATTTTAAAATTCATATTTTTCACATGAATGTATTTTCTTTAAAAATGTTATATCATTTTATTTACTTAAGACATATTTTTTTACTGACAGTTTAACATTAACAAAATATCTATCATAAAGAAAACAACTGATATTCAAATAAAGAAAATAAATTAATTAATGATTTTATTAAGTACACATCTGCTATTGTAACCACAGACTCTATATTCATTAATTATGTGTTTCTTTCCTGAAATTCAGAGACCATGTTTAGTCTGTTAGCTTCTCATTTTAATTCACAAAATATTTTTTATATAAAATTACTGAATGAAATTGTGAAGATATGAAATTACTCCATCAAACATCCTTAGCAATATTAATCTTAGTGTCACCAAGTCATCTAATCACTATTATTGCATTTTGATATTCTTTAAAATATGGCAGTCCTGAGTCACTTTGGAATGCTTTTTTTATAATCTATAAATCTAGAAAATAAAGGTGACTAATATTCATTGATACTTTCTATAACTAAACTCAGTATTTGGAAGTGATTAGTAAAAATACTTTTTAATCCAGTTTACTTTTTTATTAATTTAAGTCTAAAGCTTGGTCTAGATGAATTGAAATTTAACTTGGTAAAATTTTTTATGGGACTGGGAGAAGATTGATAGATCTATAATTTCTAGTATCTTTATCATCTTTATATTATATTTATTTATATTATTATTGTATTTTCCTATTTATTTAGCATATCTTTATCATTTGGACATTTGATATATAGTTTTGTCAATAATTGTTCTGTTTTTATCTATTACTTTAAAGATATCAATAATAATCCATTTTTTTAACTTTTCCCTTCTTCATAGATTTAATTGTATGTCCTACTTCTTCATGTAAAATACTTGGCAATTCAAAAGATGTAGTAATTATAGAAGATACTTTATATAGTTTCCCCTTATTATAATTTTTTATAGAATTTTCTCACACATTTCATGATGTCATTTCTCCTTTTAGTAAAAGCCCCATTTTTTTCTTTTTATCACTGAAACAACATTCTTTTCAATATCAAAATGTTGTTTCACACTTCTGAGGCTTTTATTTTTTTCTATAAATTTTATGGAGTTTTCCAATTACATTTTCTTATATCATTCTTAGATCTTTTTCATATCAATTTACAGAATTCCTGATATTCAATTTTTCTTAAAGAATTCTACTAACATTAACTATATTATAAATTATTTAGGCAATATCCCAAGATCAATTAAGTAGATTTAGCAATAATTTCTATTAAAAAGATTATATCTAAAACAACAAATTATAAAGAAATTATCAAGCATTGTTATAACTAAAGTCCAAATAGTCAAGCATTGGTGGCCTAGTGGTTAGCATAACTGCCTTCCAAGCAGCTGGCCGAAGTTCGCTTCTCTGTCAATGCATTTGACATATGAAAAAAAAACAAACTAAAGTCCAAATAATGGTTATGATTTGTTTTATTCAGTAAGTTTATCCCATAATTTTTTGTCTCATTTTTTATTTTTTTTGGCATTTTTTTTTATATTTATATTTTTTTATTTTTGTATGAGTGTGTGCTTTAAGAGATTTTTATTTATTTATACATTTTTTTTTATTACTAATTGCTTTCTTCGTACTACATTTTAAATAAATAGAAACATGTATGTTTTTTTTTTTGTAATAACTTGAGCTCACTGCAGGGCAATATCTTCTTCATCAGTCCCCTGACAGAGTAACGGTGAAAAAGGTAGTACTCTTAGTGCCATATAGTGAGGATTTAAACAGTTTTCTCCCATTTTACCTTCTAGTTAAGGATAATTAGTTACCCATTTACTGACCAATCTTAAATCATTAGCTAAAGGTTCCAGGCTAGTTACATAAAATAAAATTTCTAAACTTTACAAAAAAAATTTTCACTTGGTCTGGATTTGAATCCCAAGTCACGGGATTGGTACCAGAAGCATTATCTCTGCACCACAAGACTCTTTTTTTTTTGTGATTTTAAAAGATGTTTTTAAGACTTGCCTCAGGTAACAAAATTTATCAGACCAGCTTTGTCTATAGTTAATTAGCAGTATAAAATCTTTTCCTTTATATGAGTATGAGAGCAAGTAGTCTCTTGAAAGGTCTAAGTGCTATTAAAGTTTTATATTTTAGTAAATTAAAATTTCGCTTTTAAATATATACGTTCTAGCTTCATTATTTGTGCAAACAGTATAGTTTATATAATAATCTAATCCTCACATTCTTCTATTTATCAATGGGATTATTACTTCATTAAAACATTATTTTAAATCAATTATTTCATATCTTTCCATATATAATACTCATTTCAGCCGCCATAACAATTAATTTTTTTGCTTTTTTAAAAACTTATCTATTGTCCTATTCATTCCTACATTTATATTCTCTTTCCACTTTGTCATGAATTAAACTATCACACTTCATTAGAGAATATGCTTTATTAATTCACATATTAATTTCCTTTACCAAAAGATATTATTCACATTTTTTTTCCTTCTACAGTTAACAATATAACATCATTTTATTCCTTTTTTTTCATATATCTCCAACATTTTTCATTATCCTCTCTTTTTATGCTATTAATTTTTTCTATCTCATAAATGGAATTTAACAGCCTCTGACTTGTGCGTTTATAAAAAGCAAATCATGGAGAATCTAGTTAATGATTATCCGATATATATATAAAATAAAGTCTTATATCAAATGACTTGTATAGCTTGCATTTACAAATATGTAAAATAAAGAGTGTGCTAATATCTCTAAACAATCTTTTTTTTTTAATGATAAATGTCAATTCGAAATCTTTATCTAGGATTGTTTCGAGACCAGTTTCAAGCTATGGCTCTGGTTAGTGAGGAGTTAGAACACCAGATTCAAAATACTAACTCAAGCCCAGTATTTATCTAATACTTAACTATTAAAAAGAAGATCTGAAATTTTCAGACATTTACATGTCTTCAAATACACCTCTCCAATTAAAATAACCATATGGGACTGAACTAAATTCAGATACACCATATATTAATAGCCTTAGCACTCTAATATAGCCAAAGCCTCAACAGCCAAATTATAATATTAATAAAATCAAGTCATACATCACATGGTACATCTGAATTTAGTTTAGTCCCATATGGTTATTTTAGTTGGAAAGCTGAATTTAAAAACATAGGTGTCTGAAAATTTCAGATCTTCAATTTAATGGTTAAATATTAGATAAATGCTGAGTTTGAGTTAGTATTTTAAAACTGGTGTCCTAGGTCCTCACTGACAAGAGACATAGCTCGAAACTGGTCTGGGGATTAGGACAATCATAGATCAAGATTTCAAATGTGTTCTCCTGTAGCATTTATCATTAAAAAAATAATAAAAATAAGTTTTTTTAGAGTTATTACCATACTTTATATATATATTGAAACAGTAGGGTCTGCTTTGCAGATCTTCGTTTCACCTTTTCTCACCTACTTCCTACCCTCATACCTTAATTTGAACCCCAATCTATCGTAGTGTGTCTGCAATACTTATATACCGAAAATCCCGCCTAATTTTAAACCACGAGCACAATGCTCGTATTATATATATAACTTATTCCCAAATAAATAAAAGATTATATATTATGTATATGTTCACATAATTTTGATTTATTAAAAAGTAGATTATATAAGTCGTAATTGCGCACACACTATGATATGCATTTTAAAACATATCAAAATTATAAATTGTTAAAGTTATTTTGTTTGAATCTATTTACGAATATATTACCATCATAATATATTTTGATTTAAAATAAAATTCATTTAGTAAATATTCGTTTAGTAAATGGATTCAAATATTGCAATTTGAAAGTAAAATAATTTTCATTTAATTTAATAAAAGTCATTCCAAATATTTCTTTAAAATAAATGAGGGACAATAGTTTAATTAGTTAATATTATATAAGTTTATCTAAAAACAGCAGATGTCCACTTAAGGTTTTCTTTAATTAATAAAAGTAAATTTTAATTAAATCTAGTTTGTAATTCGAATGTCGACAGGGAAATTAACAAAAGAAATTAATTAATGTTGAATTCCTTTAGACATTCGGATGATTTAATTACAGCTGATAAGTCCGATATATTTTTGTAATGCTCCAGGGCAGTTCTATTGTTAAAGTCTACTATAAAAGGGTTTTCTTTTGTTCTCCAGTTTTTATTCTAATGTTTCTAAGAGAAATCATTCTGAGTTCTATTCTAATAATTTGCTAATCTTGACATGACAGAGTAGAGGCATTAAGATGGCTATGTCCCCTCGGAATAGCCGGCCGCTGCTCCATACCATCGGAAGCTATCACATAAGGAACCCCGGAACTGCTGCTGCTGCAAAAATATGAACATTCCAGATTTTGCTGCTGAATTATAAAACCTGCTGAACATCTATCTGCAAATGCGTCTCCAGAGGTAACCTAAATTAACCCAAGAGCTCTTGTGATTCCTAACTAACATGCTATAGCTATTCCAAATTGTTTTCTGAAATTTCACATAACTTTATTATGTACTTCTTTAAAGTGTTCAAATATAATCAACAGTTTTGCTCTATCCCTGGGGTAATATTTTCTATTTATAAAGCTTTCTTTTATTTCATTATGATAATGTGTCAGAATCGTCTTTGACCGAGTGAACTATTCCCTTTATTGAAAGTAAGACGCTGCTATTAAGGCATATTTTAAATTTATAATTTTCCAATTTTATTATCTTGCAAATCACTCGTTCGAGGGTGATTCTTTTCTTTAACATATAATATAATCACATAGTTTAAAATCTACATGTTATTGATTTTAATCTAATATGAGAGTATGTGCGAGGTCAATGATTAAATGTGTCCCCTAATGCATGATTGCGTATATAAATCTATACGTAATTTTCAAACCCGCAAGCATGCATTTTCCTATTTTAATTACCGTGTTCTACTTTAATTACAAAGTTCATCATTGACGTCGAGAATGTGCGGACCCTTTTAAATGAATTTCTGGGAATTTGATTGGGCATTTCTCTTAATCCAAGTAAAACCCATTCAGTATGTTTTGTATACACTCGTCTCGTATTGCTGGTAAATGAATTGGTTGTTGAGACCGCTTTGTTTTATTTTTCCAAGGATTCTTTACATGGCTAAGGCTGTTCTCTTTGCCTTTTTGCGGTTTCCAGGCAGAGTGTGTCACCAAATGACACACTTGGGAATTAAACGCAATCGTCATCCAGTCGCTAAGTTTCGGCTGTTCATAAAAATACTCTCCTACGGGTTAGCGGTGATATGCCCTCCGTAATTATTCCGGATCTTCAATATTGTTTTATTTTATATTTATTTTACAAAGCATCCATGACTTAAACGTGTCACACCCTCCAACTTTAATAAATTCATTATCAGCAATACTGACCACCCAATGCAACTCTATTATTATTATTCTCAAATAAATGCTTTGATCACATTCCCACTTTGTTGCTTAGTAAGCTTTTGTCCGTGCTATTCTCGAAATCAATAAATATTTTAGAACTTAATTTTCAAATATTTTCTTAGACTTGTATAATTACTCAAAGCACCTCGCACATTCCTATCTCATCAAGCACATTATCGTAATGCTATTAGCCCAAGGAATAGAATATATCACTTTGCTTTAAAACCTTTTGTCATTTATTGAAATTAATGCCAATAATTATTTAATACGCGTCCCTGTCTCATATAAGCAGACAGTGGCATTATATATATAATTTATATGAATAAATTTTGTGAAATTATTTAAAACTAAATTTGATCTCTTATTTTATTTGATTCCTATCACTGTCTCGGTCTATATATATTTTTTCTGCATTTCTTTTGTAAATCCATAGACGTTAATTAGCCACCCAAACTTCTTTTAGTATAGAGTCTTTTGTTTCTCCCTGACCACCAGGCACCGGTCAAAGGTCATACTGGTAGTGGCATCAGATGCATTGTCATGTAGATGGCGCTGTGAAATTTGGCTTTAGATTTGAACTTAGTATATCTAGAAGGCAACCCCTCCTAGAATGTTCAGTTTCGTGTCTGGGGTTTGAATTCTGCAGTGTGTTAGCGAGATAGACGATTCTGACTGTTACATAGTATTTTTTTTTCCGGGTCCATGGCTTGCCCAAATGTGGAGCCTCGAAAATTTAAACACCCACATCCCTGTAGATCTTAATTATTTAAACACCCACATCCCTGTAGCTTAATTTTAGTATTTTATTCGTATTTAATCACTCAAATCCTTTATATTTTGATATATAAAATATCTTTTCAAACTCTATACTATCTATATTGTTTATTTGCGTGTATATTTCATATATTTTGTTTGACTCGGGCATTCAATTACTTATACTGTATAATCAGAATTTGTCCAAACTTGCTATAGTGCAATACAAGCCATCTGTATTTATCTGTATTGTTGTTTCATTTAAGTCACGCTATATACGCAAGGCGTGAATTACTTAAATATTGTCTCAAGTGAATATTGTGACAATCTATGAATATTTCAAATATTGTATTTTCTATCAAAATAAAGTTTTATCGGCTCAACACGCAAGATAGCATAATAATAATTTTGTACGGTAATGACCTAGATATGTAATAGGCTATCGTATGAAATTCAAAAAATTCAATCATAAATAAAATATTGTAATCAATAAAAAAAAAAATGTGAATGTTTTAACGAGTGCCCGTAGTTAAATGGAATAGTTATTAAAATTCATTTTGGGAAGCTAACAGTCCATGGATCCTTTTAACTGGTGCCATGGCGCCCAAGAGTAATTTCATTAAACGGAGTTACTTCTAAAATAAATTTTGTCACCAGGCTAAATTCTTTTATCTGTAATTTGTTTTTTTTCAACGTGTGTAAATTTTCTTAGACCAAATAATGAGACGTGAATCGGATCAATAATTATGTAAATAAATATATATGTTTGCAAATCTTAAATAAGAGGGAACGAAATAATTATACCCGGATCTAGCGAATGTTTATATATATAAATAAAGTTGCTTGAGTTTAAAAATATATTTTAGCAAAACAATTTGACAGGTCGAATTTAAGAAATCTTCTATATATATACAGACAGTAAAATATATATATGTTGGCAGCAGATTTAAACAAGAAATTTTAGCAGTAGTAAAAGGGCAGTAGTTGGGGTTTTAGTGATAAATGTAAAAGCAGCAATTAGGCCAACAGAACCGAGAGGGAGATAGCCTACTAGCCATTAATAAAATTGTAATTAAACATAGTAATCGCAGAGAGTCAAACAAGGAAAATAATAATAATATTTTTTTTAACCGTATTAGTTTTAGTAAGCTCAACGTAAAACAGTTTAAAATTTTCTTTATCAGTGCTATACATTGTGTTTTAAAAGTACACCTATTCGTTAAAAAAATTTTTTTTAGGATATATTAAATAGTTAGCAATAAAATAAAAGGAAAAAAATCATCATCATCATCGATCAACCACAATGATCAAGAACCGGACCCATCTGGATTTCTTGAATCTCCTCCAATAAGTAGGAGACCTGTCCAGCAAACAAGCAAGGAAGATTCCAATCTGGATTACCTGGTGGAATTATATAAGAGAAGCAAAGAGAGGGCAAGAAAGCAGGAAGAGGAAGCCCAAAGAAAAGAGAGGGAGTATAAAATGTTTACCAGGATGCTCCTCGATGAAATGGCACAAGTGAGAGAGGGACATAGGGCTCTCCAACAGAAACTGGAAGAATACTGCTCAGGAAATCGAAAAAAATGAGCGAATGCCAAGATCAAACTGAGCCAAAATTAATACAATACCTGGACAACGAAGTCCTGATAGCGAAAACAGAACCTGACGATACAAACAGTATCAACGAGGCAGTGGACCTAAACCAAAGATGTCAGACCTCTAACGATGATCTACCACCTCCTCAAGCGCATAGTAGTGGGATAGATACAATCCACAGGACCTTAATTCCAGACTTCAGGGTTCAAACCCAACTTGCTAAGATATTAACTGTTAAAATATTTCGAGGAGAAAACCCCCACCCACACCTGGATAGCCTGTGGGATTTCTTTCAATTTTAAAAAACGGATCCGCATGAACAGACTGCTATCGCTAGCCATCATTTATATGGCTATGCAAAAGATTGGTGGGGCATGTTGGCGAAAAAACCAAACAGCTTTGCGAATTATGGTAGCCTGTTACTAAGATATTATTGGAGTGAGGATCGGCAGAGCAGAATTCTAAATACCATTTGCCAGGAAAAGTACGGAGCGATCAAGGAAACACATGCAATTTTTCATTCGCCAGGTCAATCGCCTTTGATCACTTAGCACGTTTGCGTTTTCTGACACTCATGTTATATGTACCGTTCAACAAAATATGCCGTTACCGATACAACAGCTGATGGCAGGCAGCAGAATCAAAGAGGTGGAGGAATGGCCGAATTCTTAACCACTCTGGATTTCAGTCCCTGGGCCAAAGAACCGCCAGACAAGGTAAAGAGACCTGATAATCCGAGACTACATCATCAAATTATAAAAGCAGTTATTATCCACCAGACCCAGGATTATAGTAGTTTTTTTGTAAAAAAAAAACAACAACAAAAAAAAGAGAAATGGACATGTCACAGGATAATATAAAAAGGAGATCGGATATAAATAGTGTTAAACTATTAGTTTTTTTAAATAAAATTTTGTTGAAAGGGGGGGAGATAATGGAAAATGTTCGCTAGATGGTAGATTTATTAATATGATCCGGGTATATAATTCAGTTTCATTTCTTCATTATATTTATATCCTGTACATTATGGGTTATCTTGTAAATTTTGTTTATGCAGGCTTCATAGGTGGACACCTGTTGTAAGATCTTTTTTTTTAACAATTTTTTTTGTTCCGTCACTAAGGGAATGTGAAACAGTAGGGACTGCTTTGCAGATCTTCATTTCACCTTTTCTCACCTACTTCCTACCCTCATACCTTAGTTTCAACCCCAATCTATCGTAGTGTGTCTGCAATACTTATATACCGAAAATCCTACCTAATTTTAAACCACGAGCACAATGCTCGTATTATATATATATATAACTTATTCCCAAATAAATAAAAGATTATAGATTATATATATGTTCACATAATTTTGATTTATTAAAAAGTAGATTATATAAGTCGTAATTGCACACACACTATGATATGCATTTTAAAACATATCAAAATTATAAATTATTAAAGTTATTTTGTTTGAATCTATTTACGAATATATTACCGTCATAATATATTTTGATTTAAAATAAAATTCATTTAGTAAATATTCGTTTAGTAAATGGATTCAAATATTGCAATTTAAAAGTAAAATAATTTTCGTTTAATTTAATAAAAGTCATTCCAAATATTTCTTTAAAATAAATGAGGGACAATAGTTTAATTAGTTAATATTATATAAGTTTATCTAAAAACAGCAGATGTCCACTTAAGGTTTTCTTTAATTAATAAAAGTAAATTTTAATTAAATCTAGTTTGTAATTCGAATGTCGACAGGGAAATTAACAAAAGAAATTAATTAATGTTGAATTCCTTTAGACATTTGGATGATTTAATTACAGCTGATAAGTCCGATATATTTTTGTAATGCTCCAGGGCAGTTCTATTGTTAAAGTCTACTATAAAAGAAGGGTTTTCTTTTGTTCTCCAGTTTTTATTCTAATGTTTCTAAGAGAAATCATTCTGAGTTCTATTCTAATAATTTGCTAACCTTGATATGACAGAGTAGAGGCGTTAAGATGGCTATGTCCCCTCACAATAGCCGGCCGCTGCTCCAGACCATTGGAAGCTATCGCATAAGGAACCCCGGAACTGCTGCTGCTGCAAAAATATGAACATTCCAGATTTTGCTGCTGAATTATAAAACCTGCCGAACATCTACCTGCAAATGTGTCTCCAGAGGTAACCTAAATTAACCCAAGAGCTCTTGTGATTCCTAACTAAATATGCTATAGCTATTCTAAATTGTTTTCTGAAATTTCACATAACTTTATTATGTACTTCTTTAAAGTGTTCAAATATAATCAACAGTTTTGCTCTATCCTTGGGTTAATATTTTCTATTTATAAAGCTTTCTTTTATTTTATTATGATAATGTGTCAGAATCGTCTTTGACCGAGTGAACTATTCCCTTTATTGAAAGTAAGACGCCGCTATTAAGGCATATTTTAAATTTATAATTTTCTAATTTTATTATCTTGCGAATCACTCGTTCGAGGGCGATTCTTTTCTTTAATATATAATATAATCACATAGTTTAAAATCTACATGTTATTGATTTTAATCTAATATGAGAGTATGTGCGAGGTCAATGATTAAATGTGTCCCCTAATGCATGATTGCGTATATAAATCTATACGTAATTTTCAAACCCGCAAGCATGCATTTTCCTATTTTAATTACCGTGTTCTACTTTAATTACAAAGTTCATCATTGACGTCGAGAATGTGCAGACCCTTTTAAATGAATTTCTGGGAATTTGATTGGGCATTTCTCTTAATCCAAGTAAAACCCATTCAGTATGTTTTGTATCCACTCGTCTCATATTGCTGGTAAATGAATTGGTTGTTGAGACCGCTTTGTTTTATTTTTCCAAGGATTCTTTACATGGCTAAGGCCGTTCTCTTCGCCTTTTTGTGGTTTCCAGGCAGAGTGTGTCACCAAATGACACACCTGGGAATTAAACGCAATCGTCATCCAGTCGCTAAGTTTCGGCTGTTCATAAAAAACCTCTCCTACGAGTTAGCGGCGATATGCCCTCCGTAATTATTCCGGAACTTCAATATTGTTTTATTTTATATTTATTTTACAAAGCATCCGTGACTTAGACCTGTCACTCCCTCCAACTTTAATAAATTCATTATCAGCAATACTGACCTCCCAATGCAACTCTATTATTATTATTCTCAAATAAATGCTTTGATCACATTCCCACTTTGTTGCTTAGTAAGCTTTTGTCCGTGCTTTTCTCAAAATCAATAAATATTTTAGAACACTTAATTTTCAAATATTTTCTTAGACTTGTCTCATCAAGCACATTATCGTAATGCTATTAGCCCAAGGAATAGAATATATCACTTTGCTTTAAAACCTTTTGTCATTTATTGAAATTAATGCCAATAATTATTTAATTTGCGTCCCTGTCTCATATAAGCAGACAATGGCGTCATATATATATAATTTATATGAATAAATTTTGTGAAATTATTTAAAACTAAATTTGATCTCTTATTTTATTTGATTCCTATC
Source organism: Epiperipatus broadwayi (assembly GCA_028023455.1). Classification (NCBI taxonomy): domain Eukaryota; kingdom Metazoa; phylum Onychophora; class Udeonychophora; order Euonychophora; family Peripatidae; genus Epiperipatus; species Epiperipatus broadwayi. The sequence goes on from JAQFVV010000014.1 coordinate 12,435,297, forward strand.
ACTGTCTCAGTCTATATATATATTTTCTGCATTTCTTTTGTAAATCCATAGACGTTAATTAGCCACCCAAACTTCTTTTAGTATAGAGTCTTTTGTTTCTCCCTGACCACCAGGCACCGGTCAAAGGTCATACTAGTAGTGGCATCAGATGCGTTGTCATGTAGATGGCGCTGTGACATTTGGGCTTTAGATTCGAACTTAGTATATCTAGAAGGCAACCCCTCCTAGAATGTTCAGTTTCGTGTCTGGGGTTTGAATTCTGCAGTGTGTTAGCGAGATAGACGATTCTGACTGTTACAATATATATATATATTATAATAGTAACTTCTTCCAGTTATTATTATTAACCAAATATACTTATATCTCTAATGAAATAATTTATAAATATAAAATCTATTTGAATATTTTAATATGTATATACATGTATATTATTTATATATATATGTGAACTTTAAACAATACATACATTAATGTCAAGCTTTTGAGTAAAATGCCAGATTTGAAGTTGAGTAATAAATAATTTTTTATATATTTTATTATTAAATCTTAATGTCTATTGAACAATTAATATTTGAATTAAGCATGAACTTGTAACAAACACGTGGAGATTTATTCGTTCTCTAGTTATTGGAGAGAAGAAAAGAAAATCATTTCTTTTCAAATAACTTTTTCTTTTATAAAAAATATTACTGTTCAATGTTTGGAATTTAACTATTAACTCTTCCAAATTAAGATAATCTATGGATTAAAAAATCTATAAGGAAAATATTTAAATTTTCTATTAAATCTTAAAAGGAATAGCAATATAAAAAGAAAAGAACATTTATTTGAGTTTTGGAAACTACGTTGTATTAAAACTTTGTTATTCTAATTATACATATATATTTAAAATAATTATATATATAAAGAATAGTATAATGTGCTTTGAGTAGAACAGCTTTATATCGTAAAGGATTCGAAACCATCTTACATGTTATTATGGAATATTAATT